>JAHWFP010064993.1:1328-17825 GCA_023313725.1 Lithobius niger
GGGGGGGCTGTCAAAAATGTGACGTCACACTTTTATATTTTATAAAAATTAAAAATATTAATAGTCAAACTGTACATTGACATGCTCAGGTGTCAGGAAAGTAAGGGACTGTAAAACGGCTTCTGGTTGAACCTGTCAGTATTCTAGGAATTAAAGTGGCAGTCTCACTGAATGGAAGTCTGCAGAATGTGGCTACAACTAGTGCTGTCTAGTACTATCTGCACTTGTTCGCATCAGGCGGAGGAATGCACAAGCCATTTCTAATAATGTTATTATTATAAGGTTACATTCTGAATGTTGTTAGGTTAGAAAAGGCTTGAATTGAAGTTTTTCTCTTCAACCAGTTTTTTCATCCACAATACGACATGTCATTAATGCCTAGAAGATCTGAAATGGAGGAAATATCAGTTCGATAGCATCAGTACATTCCAAAAGTGCGCATGGACTCAGAAACGTTATCGTCTGACGTCATATTATTGATTCTGAGGAGCTTTGACTCAACGCTTCGCAGAGGTGTTGAGTGAAGGTACTGCAGTATCGGCCGGATCTTGAGAGAAAACAAGCGCATGCGACTAATTTGTACGGTATGGCCCCCGAAACACCTCTACTTCGATTGATTTGTACTATTACCGAAGACAAATCCGTTTGACCCTGTGTGGGACTTAGCCATTTCTTCGATGGCCAAATGGTGACGGTTAACATCCGTCCTAACGGGGTTTTCTTCGAATAGCTCGGCTCACAGAGGTCTCAGGGACTTGTGGTTGGGCTTAAAATGTGCGTACGGACGAGGGCTACCCTCACACCGAGTTTCATCAAGTTTACACGACCAGTTTGTTTTAGTTACTGCCCAAAAGAATGCCAACTGAGATGCTATCTCTGTTTTGCTAAACCGCTTTCCAGCTGCACGAACGTGTTGGTGTATTTACATTTTAATTTAAAACTTTTTGTGTGGCAGTGTGAAAACTTAAATTTTGTACTTAAAACCAAATGTAGGCTACTTACAATTGGTTTTAAAGCTAATAAAAATGTGTTAAGAAGAGCTATTTAAAACTAATTACAAAACAGATGTTACGATTTACGTCTAAAAACGATGGTCTACCGACTGGACGGTACTGACGAACATAACTCCGTCGCTTAGGAACGTCCTCGGCAATGTTGCTTTTTAGTCTCAATTCTGGCCTCGCTCTCTCCCCCCCCCCCCAATGCCTTCTATAATAGAAGTGCCCCGGAAATGTGCTCGTGCTCTTGTCGATTGTAGCAAGTGATCATACTAGGTATATCCTAGCAAAATTGTCCCTCTCCATCCGGAAATAACCTTAGCAGTTGAAGAGAACGTTAATTAGACAATTTCCATTTCATTTATTTGTGGCTTTTCATTTTTAACTGACTCATGGCAAATAAAATAAGCTGTTTTTTAAAGTTTTATGCAGGTACACAAATTTCCATTCCCAGAAAAAAAAATTTCGAAGGGGGGGGGGGGCGAGGTCAGTGTGACATACTTTTTCAGGTGGGTATGAGTAGGTGTGACAAAATGTGACACGGGGGAGGGATGGGGTCAAAATTGGCCAAAAAAAGCGTGACATACTTTATGAATGGTCCCTAATAGTCCATTTATGGCGTTTGTATTTCCCTTAACCCGCGAGAAATTTATTTTTCTTTTTGCTGGAAAAAGTCCAATACCTGTCAATTTTTGCATTGTTGTCCCAACGATGCTGCTAGATGCTTGAGACTTGAACGGCCGCCTCAGTGACCCGACTGCGCATGCGCTTGCGCGGTCCTCCCTATAAGAATGGCGGCTTCGAGAACCTACCACCTCTTTGTCTCAAGCCGCCATCGTGTACGACCACTCGTTCTGCTGCTCCGCTTGTTTTCGCCTGCCTTTCACCGTTTTCCTCCCCAAATGTTTTTTTTTTTCGGTATATGGATTTCTCGACTGCCATGGGAAACGAAAACAACGCGGCTCCCTTCTCGTTGTCTCCCGAGTTCGATCCACTCCCCAAAAGCTTCTTTCGGTCGATTGGGCCCTTGATCGCCATTGAAACTAGGCTCTCCGTGTCACTGTTGCTCTCCCCGAAGGCCCTCTTCATTGGAATAATCCCCTGGCCGTCGTTGGAAACTAAAACACCATGGCTCCTTTCTCGTTGACTCCCGAGAGGCTTTCGGGGAATTGGACCTTTGATCACCGTTGGAAATAAGTTTCTTGTGTCGTTCCTCACGTCACCCAAACCTCTTTCATTTAACTGTTGCCCTGGCCGCCATTGGAAATGGAAACACCGTGGTCCCTTTCTCGTTATCACCCAAGACCATTCCACTCCCCGAAAGCCTTCTTCGAGGATTGGAACCTTTGCTCACTGTTGGAACAAGGATCCCCATGACGCTCCTTGCCTCTCCAAGGCTGTCTCTCTCCCCGAAAATCATTTTCGCTGGACTGACCCCCTGGCCGCCATTGGAAACGAAAACACCGTGGCTCCCTTCTCGTTGTCTCCTGAGACCGTTCCACTCCCCGAAAGCATCTTTTAGGGTGATTGGACCTTCGATCGCCGTTGGAACTAAATCTCCCATATCGCTCCTCGCATCTCCCAAGGCTGTCTCTCACCCCGAAAATCATTTTCGCTGGACTGACCCCTTGGCCGCCGTTGGAAACGAAAACACTGTGACTCCCTTTTCATTGTCTCCCAAGACAGTTGATTGACCGTTGAATGGACCTTTGATCACCGTTGAAACGAAGTTCTCCGTGACTCTTCTCTCGCCTCCCAAGGCTGTTCCACGCTTCATTCTCGTTGATCTGACCCTTAGCCGCCATTAAACGAAAAACATCGTGGATTCCTTTTCATTGCATCCTGAGTCCATCCCACTTCGGGGATCGGTCCCTTCATCACCATTGGAACAAAGATCTCCGTGTGGCTTCTCTCCTCACCCGAGGCTGATTCATTCCCCGAATGACATTTTCGTTGGACTGACCTCCTGAGCCTCTCAAGTTCATCCTACTCCCTGAAAGCATCTTCCGAAGAACCGGACCCCAGTCCACCATGGAAACAGTCCCTCCGTGGCTCTTCTCATAGTCCCAAGGCAGCTCTGCCCCCCAAATGCGATATTCATGGTTGGGTCCCTTGGCCAACATCGGGACCGAAGAACACCTTGTCTCTTTCCTCGTCGCCTCCAGAGGTCGTCCTACTCCCCGAAAACGTCCTTTCGGTCTCCTCACCCAAGTCGGAACTTCTTCTCTTCTTGGGGGTTCCTGAGTTCAACCTTTCCCCGAAAACATCTTTCGGGGACCCAGTCCACTCTCGCAACCAGTGCTCCGAAAGATCAAATTCACATCTGTGAACTCTTCCATTCACCGACCTCTAACCCCTCCAATCGTCAACACTCCTGGCCTCACGATGACATGGTTCCCAGGCAGCAGCCACAGATTTAAACAGCATGACCTTTTTGCTGGTTCCGCCATTCGTCTCTTTCGTTCTGCTCATTTCATTACACCCGGATCTTGAAACTCCACAAGTTGAAGGTAACCTTAGCTGTTCATTCCTAGCTGCTTTTACTTCCGCGCGGTCAGCTTTTCCCGGGCTCCGCTGCCATCCTTCCGACCCCAGAAAGCTCTTTCGGGGACCTGTCATCCTCTCGCCGCTTTATCCTCAAAACTTGGCATTCTCCGCCCTGCCATAACGGGGACACAATACTCTTCATAGATGTCCTTCTTAGACCCCCCAAATTTTTTTTTTTTAAATGATAAAATGATGAAATAGAAAACATCTCTCGTTTTTTCCCTTGGCCACGCCTTGGCCACGTCTTGGTTTAATCCCTTCCCAGGAAACCCCTTTCGATTTCAGAATTTCTTCGTCTGCTCTCTACGTGGAGAAGTACAACACGCCACACCTAGTGGTCGTTTCAAGAACCTCAGCTTTCGGCCCGTGCCGATCCTTCTCACATCGAAAGCATTGCACAAACCCTCCTCCCCCGTTGCATCGCCGCACCGATTTCTATCGTCACGTGACGGCTTTTTTGCCCTTTTGTTTTCATCGTTGCTACCTAGCACACCTAGGATTCGGTTCTCCCATGTTTTTCGATCCATTTGCCATGGTGAAAACTATAAAACCCATCTTCCTCCACTCGAAGACCCTTACAGACGACGAATTGCCACGATTCAAGATTCCGGTTCCTGCCACTGTCCAGGTTTGTCAAACCCCAACCGGAAAGATCCCCACACAAAAGTGTGTCAAGTGCATCGTAAGTGCAGCTATTTCACCATCTGTATCAAGATAACCTTAGACGATTGGAAAGTAATTGCTGCAATGCAACATTCCTCAACAATGCGCAAGTGCCAAATTCCTGAACGACTCAGGAAGGAACGTTCACAAGAAGTTGTAGATTCCAGTTCCAAACGAAAAAAAACGTCCATCTGAAACAATTTCCAAGCCGCCAAAAACTCCAGGACATTCTACTACCTCTTTCGCCGTTGGCACTTCCATGTCACAACAATCTTGGGTCACATCACCTTTATTCAGTGACACCCCCAACCAGAATTCAAATCAACTTCCCCATGGGTCCCTATATGAATATCTCGCGTCCACCCCAAATCACACAGTCTCCTTCTATTGAAGAACAAGTAGACCCACTCGCCATCGACATCGAAGAAAGCCCATCCTTCCCATTAGTTGACAACATCAGTCCCCACCCGAACGAAACACTCGACGAAGTTACGATTCCAGCCACCCCCACTCACCGTGCAGAGATGATCCCCTTGACATTGAACGATCACCCATACTCGAATCGCCCTCTCCAAGCCCCTCTCCATCTCAAGCAGACGAAGAGGACCCTTCTCAACCCTCTCCATCCGATCAAGCAACCTTTCTCCCCTCGGATCTGAATCAGAAGAACCCACCAAAATTAACCAAAGGGAAATCTACAAAACCATCAAACACAAACTAAACTCAAAGGCTCCTCCAAAACACAACTAGAAATAAATTGCCTCTGCCTCAAACCCATTTTGCACTCCTGGCAAAAAAAGATATCTTGTCAACAAAAGGAGATCTCGGAGCTCAAAACCGAAATCGACAAACTTCGACCCACGAACACTTCGCAACTCCTTCAAGTCACAAACCTCTCCCTTGACCAAGCCCTAAAGAAAAGAAAGGTGTCTTCTCTGGCTCCAAGGGGTTAAACGAACCATTTATCATCCGTCCAGGGGTTTTTAACCTAATCTCCTTCACCAGTCCAACGAACCCAACCAACAAAAACCCAGACCGTTTCCTTCACACAAGTCTCACATTGTCTCCTTTCTACCCACGAATCAAGCTACCCTTCTGCCTTCCACACCAGCAACGAGGATCGAACCACCTTTACAGGAAGTCGACATAATCTTGGACAACTCAGTTCCTCTATACCTGTCGAAGCCACGAACACTTCCGAGGAGCTAATACGCAACAACCTCAAGGATACTTGGAAAAGCATAAAAAAACCACAGCTCAAGACCACAACCTCTTAGCATTTTCATTATGGCAGTTTGACAACGCCGACTCCTTTGTGCCCTTACACCCTGACCTTTCTTGCACAAATCCTCTGACATCCCCTGCCAGAAGAAAGCAAAGGGATATCACTATGGGCTTCAAACACCCCAAAACACTAACTTGATAAAACCTTCTTGCCGTGTCACAACTCTAAATCGTCACTTTTGCCAAAAAAAAAAAAAAAACTCACGCCTTTCCTATCGATATTCCAAAGTTTTCTAGGCACAACGTCTCTCTCCCCTGGGGCCCCAGGATCCCCTGAGACCCCAGGTGAAACAATAACTTTTTTACCTAAATTCTCTTGGCCGGCAGACAGCTTACCCTCCCTCAAAAAAAAAATAATAACCATTTTTGATCATGACAACTTTTAACCAAGGGGAACTCCCCCCCCCCCCCACCCCCAAGCTTTTCCCTTTCTTTTCACTCTAAAGCATTATTCTGTCAGTTCCAAACTCTCTTAGCTAAGACTCCTTGGTCTCCTCACACTACCCCAAGTCCTAAACGAACTTCATCAAAAAAAAAAATGCATATTATGTAAGAAGTGTAAATCAAATCAACAACCAGATATCATCCTGAACTTGCATTTATCCGACATTCAATGCATGAAAACGTAACAGAAGACAAGATTTTGCCTCCCTTAGAAGCTACCGAACCTGAACTTCTCACCTCCTCACCAACCAAGACCAAAGATTCATCATGTGTCACCAAACAGCACCTCCAACGTAACGATTTAAAAGCATTCAACTTAAGTGCCAATATTTTTTTCCTTTTCATCTGCCAATCACAATCTGTGACGTCAGGTGAAAATCCTTTTCAGGGTGACGGCAGCCTCAAAACCCCAGGGAACTCGCTCAAAAGGTGCCCTGCCATCAAATTTGACGAGGTCGCCCTGTCAATGCAAAAATTGCCAGGTATTGAACTTTTTCCAGCACAAAGAAAGGCCCCGCCGGCTAAAAATGGTTTCTTTTGCGGAAAAAGTACAATAGCTTAGGGCCCACCCTGCCTCCCCTCTCGAGTCACCTTTTGACAATTGAGAGACAAAGAGATGGCAGGCTCTCGAAGCCGTCATTCTTATAGGGAGTACCGCGCATGCGCATGTTTCAAGTCTCAAGCATCTAGCAGCATCGTTGGGACAACAATGCCAAAATTGACAGGTATAGTACTTTTTCTGCAAAAGAAACCATTTTTAGCCGGCCGAGCTTGGGGCCGGCAAAATGGGCTATTTATTTCGCATAACATTAGTGTCGGTTTTCCAAAGTAATGTGACATAGCAGCCAATACAAAAAATGTGCACATAAATATATTCTACATAAAAAAAAAAAAATCTATATAAATACATTAAACACCAAAAAAGGGATGGTTCCGGTAGGAACAATTACAATAATTGTAAGAACATTCAAGTTCATTAATCCAATATACAAAATATGAATCTTCCTAAGTTGTCAATCCAACAAATAAACTTGAAGAGGAAATCCTACGAATAAACTTAAGAGGAAAAGTCTCCAGACTGGACTTTCATGAGTAAATTTGTACTCAAGTACCCGCTCAATAGAGATAACCCTTCGGCCAACTGAAACCTACGCTAAAAGCAAAAAGCAAATAACAATCAAATGAAAACATTTCGGTCAGAAAATACTTATCTATCATGTTCTTGAAGCCCGTAACAGACGAAGCTGTAACAATAGAGGCGGGGAGTGAGTTCCATAAGCCAATTTTCCTACAGCATTTAAATGAGGGTTACATACTCTGGATTTTAAAGATGACCCACGTGTATTCCTATTAGTTTGAAAAAGCTCCTAAAAGTAGTTTGGTAAACCGGTAAGACCATTCAGTAATTTATACGTGACATAAAAATTAGGCATCCCCGTTATTCTCCTCCAAAATTTGAAGTCTTGTTGAGTAACTTAAGTGAGCAATTTCAGTAATTTGTTTAGTGAATCGGCGCTGAACTTTCTCAATCATGACTCGATCTGTTTTATGAAAAGGTTCCCAAAAAGGAACACCATATTCAAGAACAGGGTGGGTAATAGTCTTAAATTAGGTTATCAAAACCTTCGCACTTCGACTCGTAAAGGTGCGAAGAAACAAACCATAACGAGTTAGCTTTCCCGACAATGGACTCGGACTGCTTGTCAAAAGAGAAACGACGGTCTATAATTATACCAAGGTCCCTCGGTAAATGGTGCAGGAGAAATTTGCTCATCCCCAAAATAATATTGTATTAGATGGTTATGAAACAAGGGTGGCGTTCTAACTGGAAAACCGTGAAAAACCGGAAAAGTTCAGGGAATTCATCAAGTCTGGAAAATTCAGGGAAAAATCAGGGAATTTGAAAAATATTTACCGAAAATCAGGGAATTTGAACATTTTCCGGAATATCTTTCACCTAAAAAAGGATTAGGTAATTCGGGTTTAATTTTTTACTTCTAAAACCTTCATTTTATTTCATTAAAAACTTAATTTCATTTTTGTTTCATTTCTGATAAAAGGTAAACTCCTTAGGCCTATAAGTAAGGTGGCCCGTTACGTGTTAAGTCAGTTTTTAATTTTGTTCAGATTGTGGTCTTTTCCTGTTCTTTACCAATACCAGTTAGGGCAGTGCAATTTTTTGTTTTAGCAAAGCAGTGCGAAATAATTATGGCTTTTTGTGTGAAATTTTAAAAAAAAAAAAAAAATTTACTCCTGTACTGCACCTTCCTTCGACCAAAAAAAAAATCAGGGAAAAGTGTTAGTATTGGTCTGGAAAACCTGGAAAAATCAGGGAATTTCATCACGGGCTTTTGAACGCTACCATGGAAAACCTACATGGAGTGATACTGGCTTCTTTGCGTTAACCGGGATTTGCCAGTCAAAGCTCCATTTTAGTGCTTGGTCAATTATATCCTGGGATCGTGAGTAATCCTGAATGGAATGGACGACGGACGCCGTTTTCGTGTCATCAGCGTATTTTGATTTAATTCCAAAATTGCTATCACAAGTATCTCAAAATTTGAAAAAGTAATGGGCCTAAGACGGTGCCTTGCGGCAACCCACTTGTTATACAGACCAAGAGCCATCCGCTCCAAAACAACGGCTATCCTCCTATCTTTTAACCATTGAGCTATACCCAGTCAGCGATAGGACCAGCAATACCAACACCCTTCATTTTAGCCAAAAGTTTCAAATGACCAACCTTCAAGAGCCTTCTCCAAATAATAAAAAAAAAGGATATCGATCGGGAGGCCGCTATCAAGGAAAGTTGGACTACCCGTTTCGAGGAAACGAGCAATTATCGCCGGTAAACCCCCTATTTTCACGGATATGTCTGTTTAATGGTAAGGTGTGACGTCAAGCTAACGTGTCGACTTATTTGCGTTTTGAAATTGTTATTTGTAAATTTTATTTGGGAATCATAAGAATTAAAAAATTTTTACGACTGATGTAAATTCCTGAATGGAAACTTCCGGGTAAGAAACTTCCTGTCTACGAAAGTAAGAGCTAAGGGAGAGACGTTCCTATAGAGCAGTGACACGACGTAGTATTATTGTATATAACTCTATGCTGGAGCCTTAATGGATTATCTGCAAGGGGCACTCCAGAGAGAAACAGAAGGGCGTCATACTGAAGCCGATGCTGTGAAGAGTGATTTCTTATACCTAAAACGCGCGATTTTTGTGGTTGGAGAAAACAACGTTATTTTAAGCCTAACAAATCCGCTCTTCCGTTGTTTTTCCCTCCATTTTTATGTAGTGCACCTTGTAGTTATGCCCTCCAAAACCCATACTAGTGCCAAGCTGGTGCCAATATGGCGGCAAATGTCACTGCTCTATACCCTGTTTCAGTTATTGAATTGTGTGTTTAAGGTAACACCGTATTATTTCGTAGGCCTACTGTAATAGTTTAAATAAGATTAGAGTATAAAATGCGATATTTGCTTAAATGGTAGGTTTTTAGGTGTATTTTAAAGTGTCAGCAGCCTAGTTTTCGTATATACCGCCGGGACGTACAGTTGCCGGGTTAGGCTTAGCTTCCGATATTTTTTTTCCCGTGTTGGTACCGTGAAAAATCTCGCCAGTCGCAAATCCGCCCGTTTACTTTGGTTTTGCAATTGGGTTTGTTGGCTGAATGTGTGTCGTGTTTTTTTTTTTAATTAATTTCTTTGAGCCTTAAGTCACCCGAAGCAACTTAATGCTTGTATGGCTGAACCGGCTCAATTTTGAACATTATCAGACTTTTAGAGAAGAAGAAACATCTGGTAAAGGGAGGTGCCAACCCGGGATTCAATCCGATCATCGTAGGGGCCGAAAAATTGTCCAGAATTGGCCAGAATAGTTCCCAAAGTCGCTGAAGGAGCGTGGTAGCCTCTCCCGCTACCCTGGCCGGTAGTCCTGGCGGGGACTTTGCCAAGGTCCCCTTTCCAGGGGTTCGACCAGATCCGCAAACCTCCAGCAACCAGGCTGAGCTCTGTTATGAAAAGTCGGTCATTATATCACGTGGTGGATTAAGGTTGTGTAGACCCCCGTAAAAGTATTAGATTATCAAAAAAGTGTGGGTTAACAAAATTAACCCGCGATGACGTGTGTGGGTTTTCAGATTAACCGCATATACCGACTACACTTTTAGCATGGGAGTGTGTTAGCGTGACGTCACCACCGTGCATTAATTAAATTTATACTGGTTAAGAAATGATGAACGAGGAGAAAGTAGGACAGTTTTTTTTCTCATTTTAACTTTTGCTCCTCTTTTGTTTTTTGTTTGTTTTTTGTTTTGTTTTTGTAATCAAAGGCGCCTACCGACATCGCTTCATTTACTGAACAATCAAATGAAACAATCAAAATAGTCAGCGTGGTCTGTAAGTGATGGCAATGCAATCGTCATTTTATGTATTTTTTTTTTAACTTTGGGGGCTATAAAACGTGAAGCACATCGAATTAAATTGCTCGGAAACAAGAAAAAAAAATGCAAATCCATTATTTCTTTACCGATCGCAAACAGAGCATACAAAGTATGAATTCGTTACAAGTAAAGTTTGCTTGATTAAAACCGAAGAATTGCTTTCACTATAGCGGCTGGGCTGCTATTAGCTAACAGACAATGCATAACATCCGTGCGCTGCGTTATAAGCCCACACTGCTCTATGATCCAGCAACTAAGATTGTAGAATGTTGCTAATCTAGACACACGCTAGTGTGTCGCCGCCAAGTAACAGTAGATCATCCATTGTAGACTTCCGATGATTAAAAAATATTGATTGTTAATGTAAAAAGGCGGCTCACTATATAGCAGACATGTGTCTGTTAACTGTAAGCAACTGAAAGCATATTATGGCATGTTGAGGATAAATCCCAATGCGATGGAAATATTTCAAATTGTGGAAAATGTAAGGAGAAGGGTCAGAGATTAAGAAAAACTAAAATTTAAAGGATGAGTGTCCACCAATCATAGAAAAAAAGATGCGTCAATAACTTTGTTTTTATGTTACTGTCGCTAGCTAGCTGGTTAGCTAGCTAATAACATTTTTCCCATGTTAAATCCCATAGACGTTTTGCTCATGGCTCATCGCAAAATTGAGACGTCCTACGTAGCTGAACTTTTGCACACGGATGCATTGTGCATGGTGCAGAAAAAAGGTACAGATGAAGATAAGACGGTGTAACCTTTTGTACGTTCACAGTCCTATGAAAGTTGTGATATCCACCCAAAACCAAAACTGGTAGAAAAACCCGCCAAGTTTCCGAAAACGATCGGTCTTTGAAGGTAGTGATATCATTCCACCAGGGAAAGGCCGCCAAGGTTAATCCTATTAGCCAAGTTAATCGCACCGAATAATACTTTGGACGTTAAATGAAAACTTGAAGATTGCTACCGCTAGTAGCAATTTTCTAGTTTTCATTTAACTTTCGAACTATTAGTTTGTGCGATTAATTTGGCTAATAGGATTAACCTTGGCGGCCTTTCCCTGGTGGAATGATATCACTACCTTCAAAGGCCGACCGTTTTTGGAAACTTGGCGGGTTTTTCTACCAATTTTGGTTTTGGGTGGATTTAATCTAACTTGGAAGATTAAACCAACCAATATGCTAAGTAGCGAAGTCGGACAGAAACACTCCATGCCAATAAACAAAGTATTAAAGCTGGCATTCGGCCGTCCCTTCAGTGTAAATTACATTTCAATAACCAATAATTACTAGCTGAAGCCTGTGCTACGCAGGGGCGGTGTTGTGTCGACCGTTTGCAACATTGGCACGGTTTGGGGTCTCGTGTACACCCATGCACCGTCAAACTATGACTACGTTTACATGGTAGCAAGAAAGCACATTTTAGCGATGTGCTTTGAAATGCGTATCAAAAAACGGCACCTGTTTGTACAAGACACAAGATCACGATTAGGGCCATTCGCTATGGAAGGTGATTTATGCCAGTACGCTCAGAAAACGCTTCTTTCCTGCCATCCCTTTGGCAAATAGTGAGCAAGCCCCACGCTGCAGCTCTACCCCCTGCATGTAGTAAATTTGGTCAGCTTAAACTGAAATAACCAAAAGTATACAAGGCTTATTCGCTTCCCAGTCACGTACGCTTGTTTTCAGTTTATTTACCTAAAATTTGAATGGCACCAGCACAAATTATGTGAGCGCCGTAACTGTGTTCGCCATATCATCGCCAGGCGTTCACCA
This sequence comes from Lithobius niger, assembly GCA_023313725.1. Classification (NCBI taxonomy): domain Eukaryota; kingdom Metazoa; phylum Arthropoda; class Chilopoda; order Lithobiomorpha; family Lithobiidae; genus Lithobius; species Lithobius niger. The sequence continues at coordinate 13,489 of JAHWFP010064993.1, forward strand.
ATGTCTCAATACGATCGCGAGTGTTTACATGAATAAAGACGATGCGCTTCAGACAGCCAATCCACCTCTTTGAAGTGCTTTGAGTCTGTATCGCCAGATGGGAGTAAGCACCACGAACGGTTGTTTATAAGACCCACTGAGACGGTATGGACGCGACGCGATGCTTCGAAGTGGTTATGGAAACGTAGTGAATGTTTCTTATACCACCCTATAAATTCAATGGTCGACTCTCGATTGCAAAAAAATAATTGAATTTACTTTTTCTCCTTCAACAATATTTACACACGGATGTTTACAACGAGACATCGAACAAACGAATTTGTCCCACAAGCCGGCAAAGAGCGTCTCCGCAGCTTGTAGCAACCTTTTGTGAGTGTCTGTAATTTGGCGCCAAAAACGTTCTAATATAGTCTGTTTTAGCGCCACTCAATCGGATACAATTTTACACAAGAATGGAATGTCAGTTCTTATGGTAAACATGTTGCTTTATTAGGCGTTCGATGGCTTGGCCAATGTTTCCAAATTCCTTGCTTCTCGAATGCGGCAATTACCCTTAATTGCAGGTAATTGGATAATGACTGTTATTAGGCGTTCGAATGGAACGCTACCGCCAAACCTTACAACCCGTATATGGTTCCCGTCATGGATTCCGAACAATGAACCATTTTTACAAAGTCATTTAGTGTCGTTTAGTCGCTTAGTGACGTTTTTCCAAGATGGATGATTGTGTATGATGTTTCCCATTGTGGATGTTTTTAAAGGTTTTGTGACCGTGACAGGAATATACCTGTTGAAAATTAAAATTGGATCTTGTATGACACTGTGGTTTTAGGCATCAGGCGTGAGTTCTTCTTCATGTACCCATCAACCTCTGCTCAAATTTTGGATTCCATTATGTTCTCTGTTGAAGTGACATTTAGGAAAACGTTACATTGTGTTTTCAGACATAACTAGGAAACAGGCTTTGGGCCTATTGTAGGCGGAGCGAACAGAACTTCTTTTTAAACTTATGTTTAGTTTTTATTGTAATGATTTGTTAATGCTCCTTAAAAATCTAGGTGCAATACTCACTCGGCTAATTTGGCTCTTTGCTTTTTGGAGTGACGTACAGCTGCGCTTTGCTGGCCTTTTTATTATTTTACTTATTTTTCAAGTATAGGCCTAAAATACGTATCATATTTATTTTAATAATGCTTTTGTTTACTCCAGCATTTATTTTCTGTTTAATTATTGTTCCCTCTTTTCACAGCCCACACCCTCGCCACCAACGAAAAATAAAACGGCACATAATAACAACCTCTGTTTGAGCTGCCGCTGCCAATAATTCTTACATTGTTTATAGCAACTGCTGCGCAAAGTGTAGTCCGTATATTAAAAATATTAATAATAAGGCATTTAACTGTAAGCCAAAGAATCATCAATACGATAGTTTTTAACAATAATCAAAAGATTTCAAAGGTTCACAATGGTACCGCAGGTACAAAGCTTGACAGTTGCACCAGCGAAAATGTTGAGGCGCACACCTCTATCATCCACTGCAACAGCAATCTCTATTATATACTCTAAAAGTAGTAACCATCACAATTGTAGGTTAAAAATTTGTAAGCTTTTAAGCCTAGTTCAAGGTTTTAGGCCTAATTTTTGCCTGGCGATTTTATTTCCTAAGTAGTAGCAGCTAACAACTTCGAGAGTTAGGTTCGAGAGTTAGGCCTATTCCGTTATATAACACGGTTTCGGTTTCGAGACTTCACATTACTGTGGCAACGAGGAATCTTTAAACTGTCATAGGCAGGCATATTATTGCTTCGTGCTGTGATATAAACACGTCGTCTGCTCTAAACTTTTGTTTTATATATACCGCTTCGCCTTGATATGATGACGATTTCAGGTTTCATATTCGGTATTCCTATCGATAGTCTAAACGATTATAATTATAAGTGTCGCCGAGCTGAAATGAATTTCTCCAAGCATTCTTTTTTCAAATGAAACTAATGTTTGTCGTTAATGAAATCCTTTTGTATTTTATGGTTGCTTTACTTCCTGTAGTGGTTAAATGCAAGGGTCAAATATTATTAATTCAATGAGTTACGTCGAAAAAGGTTATTAGCTAGAAAGAAGCAACCAAAATTTAGTTGCCGTGTTTTCTAAAGTTCAATTGACTACCACCAGCATGGTGTATGCTTCGACAGAATTCCTTAACTGTTCAGGATTCAAAATTTACAATGGTTGAGTGTAAGAAATAAATTCGAAAAATTGTAATTTCTTCCGTAATAATTGTTCGATCTAAGTCAAATTTTGGCTCAGCAATACTTTTGGAGTGTAAAGCGATGTACCAAATTTCATTCCAATCCGACCTTTCGTTTGGGCTCCGCCCAGACTACAGAAGTGCAACCAACGGGCCAACGGACCAACCAACCAGCATATTGCAATTTGGTGTCCGTTATAGGCTACGCTTCGCTCGCTTTGCTCGCTCGCTCCGCCAATAATCATGAAGGATATTAATTCCAAAACGTTTGAAAATTGTCCAACAATAGTAACATGCAATTAAACAAAACAGAGAATACATTAATTAGCGGAGCGAGCGAAGCGTAGCTCATAACGGACACCAAATTGCACAATGTTGGTTGGTTGGTCCGTTGGTTGCACATTTTTAGTCTGGGTGGAGCCCAAACGAAAGATCGGATTGTAATGAAATTTGGTACAACGCTTGATACCCCAATTAGTATTGCTGAGCCAAAATTTGCCGTAAATCGAATAATTATTAAGGGAGAAATTACAAATTTTAGAATTTATTTCTTATAATCACCATTGTAAATTTAAAGTCGTGAATAGTTAAGGAATTCCGACGAAGCATACACCATGCTGGTGTAGTCAAGTGAACTTTAAAAACACGGCAAATAAAATTTTGGTTGCTTCTTACTAGCTAATAACCTTTTTCGACGTAACTCAATGAAACAATAACACTTGATTGTCGCATTTTAACCACTACTGGAACATTGCAAACATAAAAAAAAAAAAAGGATTCCATTGACGTTACACCTTAGCATCATTTGAAAAAAAAAATGCTGGGAGGGATTATCTTCAGCATGGCGACTTAACTGGCATTTACACTAGCGATGGGAATCCCAAATACGAAACTTAAATCATCGTATCAGGCGTAGCGATACATATAAAACGAAGCTTACATCAGACGAAACAACAGCACCACAGCACGAAACAACAACATGCCTGCGTCTAATAGTTTAAAGATTCCTCGTTACCACGGCAACGTGTGTAGTCTCGATACCGTGGCACATTAATGACTAGGCCTAATCTGAAATGCAGCTGTGGAAAGAAGCTAAAAATAACTAAACACACACTACGTGATGAAGCAAACGAAAGCCTATGAAAATAAACTAGCTGTACCCCCGGCGTAACACACGCCGTTCTAACCGGTTCCCGCATACCTGAGAGAAATACTGTAGTGGGCAGTATGGAATGAAATGATAGCCGACTACCCCCTGCCTCCTCACTCCGAATACCCCTGCGGCCTACCCCCACATTCTCCCATTATATGGTCCGATTTCCCCCTCCCGCCTCGGTAACCCCTTTCCCGTCCTGCACCCCCTGGCTCCCCGCCCCGGAATCCCCTATTGTATAGTCTGAATATCCCCATCCGTGCTCCCCCTCCCTTTGAACCCCTGCTGATTTGTTTTGTTATGGAAGTAAATGTCTTTTTTTCAATGGAGGTCGCTGAATTGCCCGTTTCTCCGTTCTGATACCAAGCGTAATAAACCCAACAACGATCGTGCATGCAGTGATTGTTACTCAACCAACTTTGCGACTCTTCAAGTCGGCTCTAAGAGCGAGGATTATTAAAGCAATATTCCGTTTGTTACTGATTGTTACAGACATACTGTTACAGACATTGTCGGTCCCTCGTCCTCTTTCATTTAGTGCATGATGAATTTGCTTGTCCAACCTAAGAGTATTATACAGGGTGTTCGAAAAATCCCAGATAGGCTGAATAACTTTTGAACGGATGAGAATTGAAACTTGCACCTTTGGGGACATCGGTTGGGTTGAGAGTTCTATCTTTTGCCATAAAAGACATCTCAGTACCCCCCCCCCCTCATGGGAGCCCCAGGGTGCGCAACTTAGTAATTTCAAATGGGAAGGGGGTCGAGTAGCACGTCATATTAAAGCCCTTAACAAGCTGAGATATATGGCGCAAAGAAAACGTCGCTACGTTGCTCCAATCAAAAATGGCACCCTATCAAATTCGAAATAGCACTTTGCATTGGAAGCATTTACGCCACTAGAAAACGATTCAGATATGTTCACAACGTGACGGAATG
>JAHWFP010064993.1:18996-31801 GCA_023313725.1 Lithobius niger
TTTGCCCTGCCCCCCCACTCCCCCCGCAACGTTGCTACTTTTCTTTTCGAAATTTGATGGGGCAACGTACCGATGTTTTCTTTGCGCCATTTTAGTTTCTCATCTCGTTAAGGGCTTTAATACGACGTGCTACTCGACCACCCTTCCCACTTGAAATTGTTGAGTTGCGCCCCCCTGGAGCCCCCATGGAGGGGGGTACTACGATATCTCTTATGCCAAAAGATAGAACCCTCAACCCAACCGATGTCTCCAAAGGTGCATATCTGGGACTTTTGGAACACCCTGTGTATATAGATATGATACGTAGCTTTGGCCTATTTAAAGAAAAAAACTAAAATAAGACAAAGGCCAGCAAATAACAGCAGTACGTCACACCAAAAGGCAAAGTGCCCAAACTTAGCCGAGTGTGCATTTCTCCCAGATTTTTAAGGAGCATTAACAAATATGGTACAGTCATTAAAATATAAACTAAATATAAATTTGAAATAAAGGTCTGTTCGCGCCGCCTACAATAGGTGCAAAGCCTGTTACCTAGCCTAGTATATTAACACAACACAAGCTAGCTTGTCTTACATTTAAAACTTAATGCATTCAGCCGTTTCGGATTACGCCAACAGTCGAAATCGGCATTAAAGTTTACAGTGAATAAAACTAGAATCATTGCCCCAAAATAACATCCGGACCAGGGCTAAACATGGCTGAACCCCAGACTTCAAAAATAGTGTTCAACAATGCAAGCAGTTCGCATACGGAGATCTCTAAACCATGCGCAATGGCTGTTTGCCGTGACGTCACCATGAGTTAGCCAATGATGAACGAGAACAACGGCTGTTTGGCCGTCTGATTGGACTAGCCCAGTCACGTGACATGCACGTCACAGCAAACAGCCATGGCGTGTGGTATAGCATTCGTACTCGTCTTTACCCACAAACTCAGGCGGAAGAGGAGGGGGAGACAAGATGAGGTGTGTAAACAAACACAATGTAATGCATAGTCACAGGCCAGAATATACAACGGTTACACGTCACAGTAGCTATACCGCCAAGTTAATGAGTGATCTCCATTACAAAAAAAGCCTTCTTAATTGTTAAAAGTACACTTAAGCACTATGTATACATTATACTGTTAAACATATAGCTACCGAGAGAGCAGTTACCAAACTGGCTTCATTACCAAATGATTCGAATAAAAATTACATAATAAAACCTCAGTCTTTCAAGATCCGTTTCACCTGGTCGCCGTATTGGTTGTTGGCAAGGAATGTTGGGAAGACGGCTACTCTAAAGGAAATCTGGGGGGGGGGGGGGGGGGCAGTAATAAGGGATATGAGTAGTTGAAGGAGGAGGACAAAATAACGAGGGAGGCGTCAGTTGAGTAACGTACTTTTCTGTCATCCTGATTTTTCCCTGTTTTAAATTTTTACTCGACTGCATCCATCCCCTCGCACTTTTAGGTCGCCCGCGCACTGAGTGACTTGGCCGCGCGGCCAAGTTGCTGCAGCCAATGAAAATGATTAGTGCGTGGTTTCACATAAACGGTAAGCATTCTCATTGGCTAAAGCGACCGAGCGCGTGGCCAAGTCGCTCAGTGAGCGGGCGGCTTTATCCTTCTCTTTGCCACCTTCCCCCTTCTCAATTTTTCTTACACTATCCACGCATGTTCCCATCATTCCTTGCCAACACTTGCCAACAAACATTACCAATATGGCGACCGGGAAGACTTCGAAAATTATACCGGTAGTTTCTACACGTCACGAATTGGTATTTTTAATTCAAAACCGTCATCTGCCTGCTTCGTCACCGTATCGACGCTCATTCACGTAACAGCAACAAACTGCAAGACAGTATTATTTGGAACGCAACGTATAAGTTTACTTACGTACTCGTCGTACTTGCTAATTACGATACTAACGCTTTAATCACGATTTTCTGATTCTGTTTTTTTTTTTTAGAATTATAGCACCGAAAAGCAACACAAACTTGCCAAAGTGACACAATGAATTAAAGGTACATTCATCCCTGTTGGCTTTCCTGTATGACTTAGTTTTGCGACATTAGTTCAAACCCGAGTAAATGTTGCCAACAGTCATTTTCTTGGGTATTTTTTTTATTTCGTGCGAGTTGATTTTGCGACATTAACTCTAACCTGTGTAAATGTTGCAAACGATATTCTCAACGGGTCGCACGACATACCGGAAGGAATTATGTACCTTTAATGCAACCATGATCGTAAATACTATCACACTACGTGATGTATACGTGCTCCATTCAACGGATGATGCAACGGCTCCTTTTGTTTTTTCCTCGTTTTTGATTGGTTGAGTCATTTGATGGAGTCGAGTCATTTGCAGTATTTAACCACCTGTCCCCCCGTTATCCTTATCAACCAACCTACGTGAGCATGGTTAGTTGGGTCGTGTGGTTCTCTGCCTGTCGCGTAATTTGGGTGCCACTACACCGTTAACCATCTAAAGTTAAGCCAGCTCAGGGATTAAATTAATGCGACTCTCAGAAGATTTACATGATTATGGAACAGGGTGATCCATCGTCGCCCGAGTTATATAGGGCAGTTTTCTAAGGCACCCTTCACTCAAGCAAGGTCTATTCCACCGTCAAATCGACCTTGATTGTGTGAGTTTTTGTGGTTTTATTTTTACTTTAAACCTCTGGTAGTGGAGCGTTTGATAATTACTCTGATATGTTACGCACCTGTGTTTTTGTCACATAATGCTATTAAAATCAGCCCACAACAAACGTCTGTTTAAAGCATTAAAGCCCCCCCCCCCCAAAAAAAAAGCAAGAACCTGAAACATATTATTTAAAAACTCTGCTATTTGAAAAGGAATTGGTGCAGCAAGGTGCCATATGGGTTCATTTTCTTTCTTTTTATGGCCGACGGTTTATCTTTGAAGGTTCTCCTATCGTCTTTTTTGTTTTATTTTGCAAATCGACATGGCGTAACCTTTTTTCGAAATTGTCGCCTTGATCTGGGTTGTGCCAACCTCGACACTGCTCCCAAATGATATTTGCCTTGATAATAGAGCCAGTTTCATAATTACTCTGATATATTGGTGCCGTATCCTATGTTTTTGGCCATATTTTTAACAAGACTAAAATCCCTCCACAACAATTTTCTGTTTAAAGCATTGAAGCGACAACAAAAAAAAACAGCAAGAAGTGAAACCTGTTCTTTTAAAATTCCATGAGAAAAGGAATTGGAGCAGCGAGGCACCTTTGGGTTCCTATCTTGCTTTTTGTATTATTAAATTTATTTTTATGTCCGATGGTTTGATCTTTGCAAATTAGAAATGAAGGTTCTCCTATCCTCTTTTTTTTTTTTGTTTTTTTTTTGCAAATCAACATGGCGTAAAATTATTCGAATTGACGGTCTGATCTGGGTTGTGCCAACCTCGACACTGCTCTTAAGTGATTTGCCAATACCCTCGGTCGACATTCGAATTGCCACCAACCGTTTAGGTAGAAGACATATTGAAAGTGCCTGAGACGAACATTAGCTACACTCCACGTCTGGCCTCCAAATCTCAAAAGCGCCAGTGTTACTCGACAAATAAAATTAATGGGTTGAATCAAATGAGTTGCAGCAAGAACAATATCTCGCCTTGAAATGTCCATAAGCGTCGGTGCACCACGACTCCATTGACAATTTTGAAATTATAGAGATGGTGGTTGTGCACGGAGAGAGCAGCATCCATACGACGAAATCCGTTGCCTGGAGACTGAGCTGGAAGTGAAAACAATTTAGCCAAGCCAATGCTGTGAGAGCGGATTTTCTTAGGCCTCAAAACGCCCGATTTTTGGGATTTGTTGGCGACTGCTGCAATTTTCAGCAATTTTCTTTTCTCATTTATAACTTTAAAGGGGCCTGTTCACCGAATAACATGCTGCAGCATGTAGCACCGTCTACCATTATTTAGTTCTATGTAGCACTTGATTTCAACAAGCGGAGGAATGCGCAAAAAAATTCCTTTTTACACAACAAACAAGCCACGTGCCTCCTTAATTATTGAGTATAAAGTTGGTGCGTCTCGTACACCAGAAAGCAAGCAGTCAAAGTTATCGATATCACTGTCACTAGATGGTGCCCATCTAGCGGTTCAAATATTGTGTTTCAAAACAGCCGATAGCTGGAAAAAAGCACCGTTGATGCCGTTAGGCCTAACTTTATAGATTGCTCCCTGGCACACGTGGACGCACCAATGTTGCACTCAATAATTAAAAGGCACGTGGCTTGTTGGTTTCATAAAAAGAAATTTATTTGCGTATTCCTTCTCCCGTTGAAGTAAGGACTAGACACAACTAAAGAACAGTAAATGGCTATGGATGCTGCAGCCGATCATTTGGTGGCAATCCTCCTTTAATATAGGCTTCGCAGCGTAAGTGATTGAACTTTCAGTAATTATTGCTCAACCTGTGTCTGAGAGGCGTTACTTACATGTGCATCCCACATGAAACGACACAAGATGAGTTGAATAATTAAATTAACGTAGTTTTGTCAATAAGGAGAATTATTACTAAGCACCTATTCTACAATTAATTACTACTCTAGATTTAACAAAAGTGATCGGCGAGACTGGTGTCTTGACAGTTAACGTAAGAAAGGCATGAGAAGCTTCGGCTTGACAATACGGCAGCCACTTCCAGCGGGAAAAAAATCAGGATGTCCGCTCGTGGCTTAGTCGCTAGGCAACGGATAGCGTTTCGTCTCAACGATGCCGCTCGACACATAGAAAAGTCCCTGAATAGCAGTGTCTGAACTGTTATGGGACCGTACACAAATGACGTCACACGAGAGAAAGTGAGTTGGGTATACGGATTGTGACAGTTTCGGACAAAGCGGGTAGGGAATCATAGTTTGTGACGTCGCATCATCTTTATTAATAAAATCGAGTTGTCGCGTTGGATGGACGGCAACGAGACGGACACAAGACGGCCGCAAGTAATTGATAGAGCGCATATCCGTGTTCATTGTCGGCCGCTCGCACTTTTTCTTTGCTACCGTGGGAAGAATGAGCCCTCTTGCTGATATTTGAAGCTACGTTGGTTTAAGCTTCCCTAACAATATCTCCATTAAGTTAAATTGAAGGATTAGTGAAACTCGGTTAAATATTGAACAAAATTTACAAAGCCGGCCTGCTAACGATTTACACTTGGCTGTACAAAGGCGTATTTATTTATTTCCGGTATACAAAGGCGTATTCCCTTTATTTACGGTGGAAAAATTCATATGTTGTGTAAGTGCATGGAGTCTGGACCAAGGGAGGCGCTGATTGAGTGAGCGAACCAAATGAACATCAGCGTATCCTAGCCAGTGGCCGCAATACGAAAGGCGAGTTACACGCCTTCCGCAACAAACACGAGAAAGCAATTCGTCCCAATGTTTTAAACAGTGCATCAAACACCACCCGTGCATAGCACGGGCTTCAGCTAGTTTGTTTTATTGAGAGGTATTTTTATGACGAATTAATTTTTATATTTTGTAGCATGAAACATGTTGCATCAAGTATAACTGCAAAAAACGTGTTGCCAAAAGCTTTTTTAATTTCTACAACCAGCTTAAGAAAATAGATCTAAAAATCTATAAAATTAACGTTTTTTCCCGAATTATTTCCCCCTCAAAAGTGCCTGCCAGTCAGTGTCGGCCAGACCAGTTTGAAAAACTGTGGGTTCCTTCACTGGCTATGGGGCCTATTCTGGTGTGTTCTGAGTGTTCTCTCACCCCCCTGCGATAATCGGAGGTTTCCCAGTTTTGGCGTTTCAATTCAAAGTTGTTTTTATTTTTTAAGAAGACGAAAACTGTGAAGGATAGGGCTAAACTGGGAACCTTACGAGGTGGCAGCAAGCAACCTTTTTATTTATTTATTTATTTATTTATTTATTTATTGAAGGAGGCTGGTTACTGCCACTTTCAGGATTTCGCGCTGTTCTGTTTCCAGATTCCTAATCTCCACACTAAAAGCTGTGAACTAGCCTGAAATTTCAAAATGGAGTGCCTCCATTTTGAATCTGCCGAGTCGCAACGAAACGGTCAAAACTGTGACTGCCATGCCTACTGGGGCTTCTTGACAACTACGGCAACTACCGGCGTAACTCTCGACAGTTCCTCAGCCATAGTTCTTTTATCTTATTGTCAAGAAGTAGGTGACAGCCAAGGCACCACTCACGATTGCTATGTCCCCTTTTCAGGGGCGTCGGACGAAAGTCTAATTGGAAAATCGTCTAATGGCATATTGTCTATTATCTTTCTAAATAAAAAATCTGGAAAATCATCTGGATAATCGTAGAATGGATAATCGTCTAATTGAACAATAATATAGTTGCGGTTTCTGATGTTATATGTAAGGCCGCAGCGAGCGCGATCGACAGCGTGAACGAGGCAGGGATGTTACACGATTTTCCATTTACGAATTTTGTGTTGTACGATTTTCCATTATATTGTTATACCCCATATACGTTCTTCCAATTTTACGCGATTTTCCAGTTAGACGATCATCCCCGCCTAGCTTTTCATTCACGTTAGGTGCCGTAACGTATACAGAATTAGTAAATTCGGGTCATAGTGGGCGCTGCTGTCGTTCTAAATTATGATTATTTCAATACCAATAATTTACTTGCGATCGGAGTTTCTGAAATCAAATAGTGTAGATATGGAAAGAATTTTTGCTAATAGATCACTGCACAAAATTGTCAGATGCTTGTCTAAAAAATTACAAAGTGATGGTAAAATTACAAACCGAGTATAAGTAAGTCAAGGTTGTCAAAACGTCCACGCGTACCGTGCGTTTCTTTTCCTCGCAGTTATAAAGCAGTTTGCTAAATGGCTGTTTCTTTTTCCAATAAATTAGCTGCAATTTGCAGCGCATGCGTGTAGCATACGTATCTCCTTTCGTGCAGTGCTAAATGCAGCCATGCACCAACAAAAAAGGTGTTAGATCTGCTGCGGATACAAGATGGCTGCTTTCCCTCAATAAAAAGTTTGATCTTCTTCAACAAGTAAGCCGTTTTTATACAGTTATGGTGAATTTAACTGAAACCACAAAGGTGCAGGTAAGTAAAGTAATAAATACACAACCATAAAATTCCATTGATTCATTTCGATTACAAATGAAATCCTCGCAATAACGTTTTTTCAGTAACTTGAACGCATACAATAATCACACTAAATGGTAGCGGCCATTTTTTTGGTGGTCTGTTTGGTAGCTCTCTGTGTATTAATGCGCCAGGAGCCTGTTTCTTTTGGTCGTCTAGCGCTAGTGACGTTTGCGTGACGTAAGCATTTAGCAAACTTCAGCAGCTGCAGCACTGTTGCAAGGAAAAGAAACGCACGATACGTATTTCGTCCGTGGAACGAACATGGCGGTTTAATTACGTTGTCATTGAGACCAGGGCCGGTTTAAGGGGGAGGGGGTGCTTTGAGTGCCGAAAAGGGCCTTAAGGGTGCCTCACGGTCACGAGAAATATAAAATAAGGTACTATTTTAAGTTAATTTTTTTTTTTTTTTACTTTTACTGTTTTTGTAAAAAAAAAGTATTGTTAAAAAAAACACTTGTTTTTGGGGGGGGGGGGGGGGGGGGCCCCAGGAACAAGGGCCACAATACATATTAAGCATCAGACCTCTGTGAGGTTTAATCCAGTCCTGATTGTGACTAACTAACTATCTACGTAGCTTGGTCGATGGATGGTACAACGGTAGCAAATTTTTGCCATCGCTCAGTGGCTCGCTATCGGCTTCTAGCTAGCTTGACGTATTAGCCTAAATGCACCTTTACGCTTTGAAAGAGTGCGGTGCCCCAGTTATGAGAAGCCATCAATCAAAACGGAGGTTGGTGTTTACTATAATCATGTGGTTTGAACGTTTAAAACTTCATGTTAAACTTGCTAATATTTAATTTGTAGTGTGATTGCCTTGCCCAACTTTTTACAGCGGAGCTATAGTATACTACTCCTCCGAACGACGCTGCGTTGTTTCCTCCCAGGAATCCGGTGCAGGAATATGGTGTCAAGGAGTTCAACTCTACGTCGGCGGGTTGCCCTTGATTTAACACTCCACCGTAGTTATCGCAACGATAAAAAATAAATAAAACAAAAACAAAAAGAATTGCCAATTTACCCCGTGGGTATTTTTAACTGGAGAAATCATGTGCTGGAAAAGTGGTCGAGTTTCGATGCGCATTGGGAAGATGAGGAGGAGAGGAGGGATGCTGTTGCAGTGGAAGATGAGCTGTAAGATCGGAAACAACTCATCATTTGTGACAGGATCTTGATTTCCTGTCTTGTAGAGGCGTTAAAAAACTATATTGAATTTAGTCTGACATTCTCTGATATGTTTTTTTATACTAGTAATACACCGAGTTAGTTACCTTTAGTAAAATGGTGTTTTATATTTAAAATCGTACAAATCAGCGTCTGACATCCATGCTATTTCTGCGAACCTCATAAAATGATGAAGGAAAACAATGGAAACAAAAAAACTTTAAACAAAGGGGAAAAAATGTTAAAACAAAGGCTTTTCGAGGATCATAATAATTATGCGAGGGTTGGAAGAATAGTGCCTACCCCCTGTTTTTTGTCACTTTTTACCTTTTTTTCCCCAATGTTCTCCCCCACCCCACCTTTTTGAAAGTCTGCGGACGCCTATGAGGCCACCGTTGCGTTTTAGTGTTTTCCACTTTCTTTTACTTTAACTTTAACTTTATTTGGAAAAGACAGTGAACCCGGTCGGGCATTACATGACATGATTTGGTTGATATCAAAATATTACAGAATTAACGACTAACACGAATAAATAACAACAGCGGCATAAACTCTATAAACTTTCTTACAAAATAACAAAGCACATGTGCTAATTGGATTACTCAGTCTTCTTCATGATTTCAACAGCCACAAGACTTCGGAGAACTAAACATATTACGATGCCAAGTTAATTTGAGGTCCACAAGCCAAAATATATATAGTTTCTCTAACAATTTGAATAATAAATAGAGGTATAATGAACAAAATATGTTTTGCAATTATGAAATATGACTTAATCCCTTAGCAAGATGTTATAACCTATAGTGTTCGCGACCTATCTTGAGTTCGCCCCAGAACGAACACAGATAATCGATTGTATGTTTTTGGTAGCAGAGTGCCTTGTTGATATCCAAGATGGTTACAAAAATAATGGCGGCCGTCGATTAAAGCAGCTTCCTCCAGGAAGACGTAGCCGCTCATAAAATACCTGCAGGACTCAAGATACGCTGTGCACACAATACAAAGGAGCAAGCCAAATGGGTTTCAGTGCCTGCAACCGTATTGCACAATGATTAGTCATTTCACTAGATATTTTGGGAATGCATCTTGGGCAATGGACGGTGAGATGCGTGCACAACCACAGCCACCTACAGTAAAGGCCGGATCAGCTTTGTCTTCCACAATGCTCCGCAAGAAGGCGCGACAAATACCGACGCGACACGACAAGGTTGCTAAGTGGCGTCATCGGTTGACAGAATTTGAACCCTCGTCGGTTAGTTTAAAATTTCGCCATTTGGTGTAGAGATGGCAGCACCTAGCAAACTTGCGCTTCCTTCTATGTCAATGGTTGATTTTACGCGCCTAATTTGTCTTGATCTGCTCCGGCCTTTACTGTAGGGGGCTGTGGCACAACGCTCCTGGTCGCTGGGATGGGACCAAATTTAGCGGAGTACTGCGGGACCAAAACGCATTCACCTTGGTTTGATAGCGTTCCACCTGTTATCCCGTAGGACCAGAGGAAGCAAAGCAAATGGTTATTTTTTTTTATATGTACACTTTGCGGGCTTTTTATTCTTGTTAACCAGTTACAGTGCTACTTTCTCTATAACTGCGTCATCATTAGTCTTCATTTATATACCGTCACACTTTTCCCTTAAAGATTGCCTTCAATCTTCAGCACGATTCCGGCGTGCGTCCATCTTGTCTAACTTCCAATATTACAAAGTCCTTAAGTTCTAGCGCCTCATTTTTTTCGACCAATGTGATTTGATGTATATTGTAAACTGGTTCGCTCATATTTAATTTATAGGAGCCAGCATCAGCTGAAGCAACTTTAAAAAAAATATGCCTAATGATATAAGAGCTTACAGAGAAACATGAAGGCCAGTTTTTACTACACATTTAGCTGAAGTGACTCCTTGAATTTTGAGCGAAAGATAAATGGGTGCGCGAGAGCTCCAAAAAAAGGTTTTGATTTTAGTGTAAGGCGACCGCAAGGCTACGAAAGGTTTCTGAAAAATGCTTTACGTTGTTTTAGTTTCACTCGACCTCAAAGGCTGTGTCTCAGTTATTTTGATTTGCCATATCTGGGTGTAAACAATTGCTTATTACAGATGCAAACCTATTTCCATCGCTTTCTGTAATATTTATCTCATTTGAGCCCATTTGACTTTCCATCTCTATGTGTTTAGCTGTAGGTAGGCAGTAGATTTTAGTACATTGCCCAACAGTTTTTTAATAAAATCTATTCATTCTTTCTACATTGTTTCAGTATTGTTGTTTTTGCCGCACTGTTGTAAAAAAAATACCAGGTGGGAATCTGGTTGTTGCAGACATAGGGCCTTAGGGCTTCGGGCAGATGACCAGGAGTGGTTAACGCTCGTTAAACCCTTTAACCCTTTAACCAATCTGCAGGATAGAAAGCCAAATGGGCTCGAGAATTATTAAATCAATTACAGATGTTGGATATACGTTGCCCTTTGAACTTATATGTGAGACTGACTGAGCGGCGAGTTGAATCCACGACCTTTGAAATCATAGGCCGAAGTCCTACCGCTATGCCATACTGACATGGCCAAACTGATGGCGTATAGCGGTAGGTCTTCGGTCTTTGGTTTCAAAAGTCGTAGGTTCAATTCCCAGCTGAGACAGTCTTAACATATAATTCCAAAAAGCTACGTAAGTAGGTTTGCATCCGTACTGATATAAAAACACGACACAATAAAACAAAATAAATCCACAATAAATCCAAATGAAAGAATAAGTAATGGTTATAGCATGGATTTTGCTACAATGAGCTGGTGTAAGCGATTTAATGCGCACTTTTGGCTGAGCGACTTCCGAGGAGGTGTGGAATCGTCCGAGGGGGCGAAGCTATGAATTAGGCAACAGTCCGTTCCACCAAGCGACGATGCTCTTACAATACACTTTAAATGGCCGTTACACGTGGGCTATTTTTACTAAAGTTTAGTTGGACTCTATTGGGGCAACATTTTATTTTCCTTATTCGCTGAGGGATCACTTCGAACAATAAAATGGACAATGGAGCTGTTGCAGTTGTTAAGGAAGGTAATATTGGAAGTTTAGAATCATATCAAAAAACAAAACTGTTAAAAGGGGCCGCCAAGTTCCGAATGGTTCGGCCCTTCAAAGTAGTGATATCAACAAACCAAAACATTCGCCAACGTAATCGCAACGCTTAATAGTTCGAAGGTTAAATGAAAACTATAACATTGCTACTTTTCGGTAGACTCAACTCCACAACCGTGCAGATGTATAATAAAGTGCCACGTCAACAAGAAATTGATTTTCAACACTGCCTAGAGGCCGAACCATTCTCAACTTGGTCACCTCTTTATAGGTGTTTGGTTTGGTTTTAATTTTTGTGTGATTTGTTTTATTTAGTTAGCTTTGGTGTGTTGATATCACTCCTTTGAAGGGCCGAACCACTCTCAACTTGGTGGCTGCTTTACCAGTTTTTGGCTTTGTTTATTTTGCTTTGTTTTTACAGTTGGTTTATTTTTCATGAACTGGACGTGAATGCAATTTCTTTGCAATGTTGTTTAGATCTATCGTGATACACTAATGTGTAACTAGGCACGCACGTCAGTATACACGTTGTCATTGTCCGAACTTTGGCCGTCCAATGAGAGACGATGCCGACAATACTAACAATGGTTATAGCAATATTTTCGTACTTACGCTCCATCCCACGCCATCCTAGTTACAACCCTAGGCTCCAAACCGTAAAAGGTACGCAGTTCGTATCGTACTGCAGCCATTCGTCCAATTTCATAGCTGGAAGCCTTCCCGTTATCTCGGTATCGATGAATAATCAATTTATTTAACATGGGGATGAGCGGACTAGCTAGCTAGCAACTATAGTAGCAACACATTTTGCAGATTTTGCAGATTTTACACTGAAAGTAGCTTAGCTGGCATTCAAACACGAGTTAATTTTTGTCAGATGGGTCATGGCTCTCGATTTCAACACAATTTAAGCTTTTGTCCCGCATTATTATTTTTCTCCAAGTACCTGAAATGTGCCCAACTATGCTTCAAGATATAAGACACTGACGCTATGGCGTCGCGCTACAATTATTTACAACCTCGACAATTGAATTGATGTGATGTTTGTTGTGATGTTTGTTGCCTAACTTGGCGCGGCACGCTAGCGTGTGTTGAGATAATAAATCTAAATCTACGGGATTTATACAGCATCGTGTTAACAATGGTCGGGGTGAAAGTAGAGTAATAAGTAATAGTTATTGGTTAGAAACTATTGCTTATCGATTTTTAACGCATGTATCGCGCCTCGTGTTAGCACTCGGCTCGGTATCGTGAGTACTGCTGGCTGCCTTGTTCAACCGCTCCTTTTCATACCCACGATGCTGCGTAACTTGCATTACCTCGATGGGCTCTGAACTTAACTTACCTGCTCGCGTGTATGACGTAATTTATTATTCGCCCGTCGTTTAGCGTAACTTAAACGTCATCACCTGTGTCGTTTTAACTTGAAATAAATAAACAAATAAATTAAACTACTTACCTGTTTA
>JAHWFP010064994.1:7303-23794 GCA_023313725.1 Lithobius niger
CATTTCTTCTCTGGTAGACTTCGTCATTTGTCGTAATCAGAACATGTCGTACTGTTTGCCTTTTACCTGAGCTGTAATTAACTTTCGCACGGGGGAGAGGGTGGGGGTGGGGGTGGGGGTGGGGTGAGAGGAAACCCTGGGCTCGAGAACGAATTTGGGTTGCTGACAGCATTTTGATATAAACCAATGTCACCCACTTACGCGAAAAATTGCAGGGTGACGTTGTCAGTAAATCTAAGTCTAAGGCTCCCTTCACACGTAGCCACTTAGAGGCGCTTCCGAGAAGCGCCACACTCGTAGAGGAGCATAGAACACGTGTGGCGCTACAGAAGCGCCAGGTGCCACAGAAGATCAAAGTGCCGCATCTGAAGAAGCGCCACTGAGTGGCTACATGTGAAGGCACCTTAAGTCATGCAATTGCTGCAATTAACTGGAAAATCGTCTAAACGGAATATTGTGTAATGGAAAGTCATCTAAACGGAATAGCGTATAATGGATAATCGTATAATGGATAAACGTCTACCTGGATAAACGTCAAACTGCGGTTTCTGATGTCATATCTATAGCGGCAGCGCGAGCGAGGCAGGGACATTAGATATTCTATTATACGAATTTCCTGTTGGACGACTTTCCGTTAGACTGTTATACGGTATATGTTCTTCCAAATATGCGATTTTCCAGTTAGACGAATATCCCTCGCCCCCTTAATCTCGGGTCTTGAGAGGGGCAAGGGCGTGCCCCTTGGGGGGGGGGGGGGATAAAGTTTGAAATGTCATAATGATGGAGGTAGGTTTGAGCAATTGATGACGAGGGGAAAGGGGGGTTGAAAAATGGCCAATTTCTTGATGGCGTAATACTTGAACTGCCCCTGACAAAATCGACGGAATAACACTGAAAAAGTAAACACAAAATAGGGATTTCAACGTTGAAATTATGCCACACGAGCGAGGTGACATTGATGACGTCATTTGTGAAATCTGCCAAGTCCAAGGTCCATATGACGTCAAATTTAATGAGCCATTGTCACCCCAAAATTAATACTCATTGTTAGTTGAGATAATGCTGTTGATCAATTGTTGTAACAATACATAGCTGTGAATTGTCTGTACATAATGCTTGATATCAATTGTAATGGCTCGACCTCGCTTGGTCTTCTGCCTGATGCTACTAACAATTAGGTATTAGCCTCAACTTCATCCGCCTCTGCCCACCAGCCATTCCTGATCCAAAGGTAATTTCGGCCGCACAATTAGAATTATTCCCCAACTACCCAAACTTAACAACAAATCGGACCAACACTGTTGTTAGTTTAGCACTGCAACCCCGTAGCTATTTTGCCTAGCCGTGAAAACGTGAATTAACCCAAAATTTACCAATCCATCTTGTCACAAGTATGCCTCGTGCCGTAGATATTCCATTTTAGGCCCTAAACCAGGGTTAGTGTCGCCCTAGAACGTCAAGCGAGCCTGAGCATACTATCGCTCATGTTTTAAAATTAAAGCATAACCAAAACTGAACCACGACTACTAGCCACTTTTCCATTAATTAAGCTTAATTGGGAATTCCCGGAACCCCTTGTCTAGTCCCACCACACGTTACCTTGTATGTCCCTTGACTGTGGAGTTGGCTTGGGGGAAAACTGTGGCACGTACCAGCTAACCCTATAATGTGTATGTATGTGTGTTTATCGTTAATTTCAAGCTACTTGCGTTTCACTTTTAGCAACATCAACAATGTATTGCTGGATAATCTAAACACAATCAAACAAAGCCATGTATTATTCCTTCTTCGTTAATATTTTTTAAATAGACTCTATTTCGATCAACACCGTACTGAATATTAACATAATCAAAACATTAAATAAAACCTATCCGTCCCATTTTTTAATGACACATTTTGGACGGTTGCAATGGCTTTAATTTTATTTACGTGTCTAGTAATCATTAGCAGCTCCAGGATGAAATTTTAGGAGGGGCGATTTCGCATCAGCAAGGGGTCAAAAACAATTTTCAATCATGGTCCCAGATCACAAATTTTCGGGGAGCAGGGAGGGGGTAGACGCATGCTGTATTTCACCTTTTTTTACCAGTAAAAGAACAATTTTTGTACCCCCAATTTCTGTTTAAAAAAATCTGGGCATAATAAATTCGTTTTATTGTTAGAGATCCTTTTATTCGATTACTTATTACTTGTTCCATACTTTACGTCGTGGATTTTTGTCTTCGAGTTATTCTGCTATCTTAAAAATTGAGAAAAATTTCTGAAACATTTTTACAGGTTTTTTACGTTGGTTTCGTTCTTTTATTTTGCGTTCGTCTACTTTCATTTTGCTTTCGTCCATTTTTGTATTACGCATAGCACAACAATGGACGAAAGCAAAACGAAAGTGGAACGGAAGCAAGAAAAAGGATGAAACTGTAGTGTATGATTATAGTGATCCTAGATACTGCTAAGTAGTCTTTGGTTAGCTGACTTATCATCACCTAATTGGCTATAGTGTATTAACCAATCATTGTTGTAACTGGAGTGACATCACTTCCCATGATGCACTCCACCCAAGATTATATAAAGGCTCGCAGCGGCCATTTAGGCTGCTGCTCCCTTAGACCCCACAACCTGTAGTGGTGTCCCATTATTTAAGACACTAGCCACTACAGAAACCAACGTAAAAAACCTGTAATTGTGATGCTTTTGTAAGTGTGCTTTTGTCTGTATAGGAAATCATAATAAATGTACGCAGTCAGTGAAAATTATTTTAAACAATAATGTTGTATTATCAGCTCGTTTGTCTGATTCGATTTTAGGAGGGGCTATCACCCCGATTGTTACCATATGGATCCGCGCCTGCTAGTAATTGAATGCAGCAGTAAAGTTTTACGTAGACTAAACACTGCAGGAATATTATGGACCAGACACCTTATAGGAAAGCTTCGTGTTTTGACTTCAGTTCAGTTAAACTTTACCTTAAACATCAAACGAGTTCCTTTTTGTTTTCTACTTAGTGATACTTTGGCATACTACTTTGTTTCGCTACTTTGACAATGTAGACGAGCACTGAATATCACCCGCTTCGCTTGCTCATTCAGCGCACATCCTTCACTTGTCTACGGCTTCATTCAGCACTTTTTACAGGTTGGAAAGCCAAATGGACAACGGCACCTGTAGCTTTAACGTGGGAGGCTCAGATCAAACCATTAACTATGGGAGCGGACATTATTTATTCGTTCGCCGGGGGGGCGGAGGAAATGAAAACGTGACCACCAAATTTTCTATGACCCCCCTCCCTTCGAGACCCTGAGAAAAATCTTGACCCCCTCCCTCATTCAAGGTCCAAAAATTATGTGACCCCCCTCATAAAAAAAACTTGCGATGTTCGTAAACCCGTTGAGACTGTCTGCAGATGATTTCTGTAGACAAGATTAGTGCTGTAGCCAAATTAATAGCTCTCAACACAGACAGTTCCCATTCGTTGTCTCGTTTTTAACGAAAAGACACGTTATTTTAAAAATATTGTATAAAATGTTCCTTACACCCATCTCTTGTCGAGATTCATACAATAAGTATGATGAACACACTGTTTGCTCGTATGCCCATATACACAACGTAGTCAGCACCTGAAAGACAGAAGAAGCCAAGAAACCAGGTGCCACGGCTTTTCTACAAAGTTCTCTGTAATGCAGTATTGGTTTGAATAGCTACATAATATTGTAAACACTCGCATTCGGGGGGTCTGCCCCCCAGAAGCTGCAGAGGCGTTCTTAAAAATGTTGACTGCTGAAAGTTTAATTTTTGAGGTCCAAAAATGACTTTTTCTTCCAGTTTGGTCAGTATGTTTTTAACCCCCCCACCCCTCTTGACGGTACCCCCTCCCCCCTTGAGATGGTCCAAAAAATTCATGACCCCTCCCATTACTACCCCCCCCCCCCTTCACCTTTTGGACGATAAATATTACTTGGCCCTTTTTTTGTTTCGGTAATTTTTTTTTTACAAATGCTCATCTGCCCAACCATACCTTGCCAGCGCCTAAGGGTTTTAAAGTTGGACACTCTGGAATGTCAACTCCTGAATGCTGACTTACTGTAGTAGTCTTGAAACCCACTTAGCAGTCTGAGAATCCCCTTAGAACTAGCAAGCCCTTAACGTTGAGTATCTTCCAAGTGTGCTGTGGAATAATCTTAAGTACCAAGTTGGTAGTGCAGTGAAGCTATGACGGAAGACCCGGATGAGCAGGCTCTTAGAGACAGTCGAGGAGGAATTGGTTCCCATACAGCAACAAAATATCCTGCATAGCTTCTCAATCGCTTTCTGCTTCTCCGCACTCTTGTAACAATGGAACAGTGTAGGATCGCAACAATGTTTTTCGGTTTTGGGACCTGGGATCTCTACACTCCGCATTTGTGCCGCATTTGTGACACACGTGAAACCAAAAAGGAAACGGTTTCACGTGTGTCACAAATGCGGCATAAACGCTAAAGACACAAATCTCCTTTTGTAATTTTATTAATGATGATTAAACACAGATTAAATACATCCAACAACTGAAAAAAAAAAACTGAGTACGAAGCTTACGTATTCACGAATTATTAAAATTCAGAAGTACGCTACAACGTAAAAAAATAATTTTGAAACTCGCGTAATTCAAGAAGTAAAATTCATCACATCACACCCTTGTTGGAAATTTAACGTGGAACCATGAAACGTTTGCTTTAATTGTTCTTGTCAAATACGCTGCATTTGTCTTGTTTTGTCAGTGGTTGGTCACCGTACAAAACATCAAACGCTGCCACCACCACCATCATATCTTCACTAGTACGTTTGTACGCCGCATTAACTATCGTTCGCACTAGTGCAAATGCAACAATAAGTCTGCGCGTGGTAACAATGAGCTCATGCGGAGAAGGCGAAAACTGTTGAGAAAGAAGATCTTATCCGTTTACCACATGTTGAGTCCAACCATACTTCGGCCACTGCGTGTTCTCGTTATTGTTAGATCCTATTCATTTCAGATGTTGGAAGTGGTGTAGCGGACCACTTAAGCTCAATAAACTAAACTAAACATAACTAAACAATAATTTTCCTCAATAGCATAGCACTTTCACAGGAACGATACATCTTGCGTAGAAATTTGATTCCAACATTGCAGCAAGTTACTTTGCTAGTGGAAGCATCCAGCAAATTGTAGTGACTCTGCGATGGGGTTATCACAGAAAAACATTTCACGTTGCGTAGCAAGGGTCGCCAGGATCATTGTTGCTTTAAAGGAACGGGACATTTGAGGGCGATAAGCCCACAGCAGTGCAATAGAGATTGTATAACATAGAAGTAAGAGAACCCATATACACACCGCAATTTCAGCCAGATGTCACAAGTGTCGGACAATATACCGAACAGACAGGTATTACGTAAAAGGAATGCGACGTTGCCTGGGAATGCACAACGGATATGTACTGCAGTTCTCTTTTCACAAATGTTGAAGCCCGTTAGTATGGGTCAGCCCACGATAGTCGTACATTTTCATACAGTAACATCGGTGTGCAGTACAAAGTCAGGCAATTACAAGGGTTGCTACCGGACGATAGTGTCAGTCTTTGTTGGGAGCTCTGATAAACCCTGAGTATAAGAGGTCTCAGCGGTGCAGATATAGAGGGATGGTCCCCCTTTTTACCTCAAGTTTACTCTGTGGACTATTTTTGCATCTGCATCGAGTGGTTGTCTCGTCACTGCACAGACAACCTTTTCTGTAATGAGATCAGGTTCGTTTCCTCATGATCTGCCACCACCTATTTTAGAAATTTTCATCTACATATTTCCGTGGTAAGCGCCATGGCAACAATGTTCTCCCAATATTTCTTTAGCTGTCCTTCGTCAGCTTGGTGACACCGAGGTCAGCGTTAAACTCAATAATAGTAATCCTTTTTCTTAATTGTGACTGTGTGTTTGTATCTGTCGCTGATTAGTCCCAAGCGTGTTCAACCAGTTCTCCAATGAGATTGCACTCTTACTGTGCAAATTGGTAGCATTACGTACGTTATAATCATTAGTACACGACAAATGAATAATGAATTTGGCTCTACACAGCTTGGGAATGTAGTCACACTGGTCACTTAAAAGTATAGGCTTTACGCTTCAATGACGACGGAATTGGTACTTGTATAAGTGATTAGTTGACACTCAGGTCTGGCGTTCTAGACTAGTCTACGTAACATGAGTAAATACTTAATTTGCGAGCAAAGTATATATAAGTATACTTTCTCAAGTGCCACTTGTAAGTTTAAGGGGGTGTTCTAGACTACCAGTGTTAATCTTTGCATATAAAATTATACATTGTTTGCTACTTATTGATCTACCTTTTTTCGGCGTTTGCTTTAACTCCGGAACTCGGGGAACCCATCTTAGGATCATCAACCTGGGTGTTAACTTGAATTGTACGAGATCCTTCTTCGCTTTAAGAGTGATCCCTGCGTGTAATTCGTTGAGCGACGATATTGTCTCGGCCCTGTCGCTTTGCATCTTTCGGAAACTTCTAAACAAGTGCGATCTGAGGGCTCACCTACTTCGTCCGGAAAACTGTCCGTAACATTTTATTAAAATTTTTATCAAGTATATCTTAAACTCGACGAGCATAATCTGCGTACGAAAAAGGATAAAAATAAATGTGGATTTTGAAGTTTTTGTTTTACAATTGTTATATCTATAAACCTGGCAAAGTGAGCATCAAATAGGTGGGGCTTTGTCGCTTCCAAATGAAGCCGTGTGGTGCCACAAAGCAATTGGGGCAGTTTTGCTGGGTAATTTCAATCGGAAATTCCTAAAATCTTTTACATGGTACAGTGTTGACAAGAGCATAAGACATCAAAGGCTCTCCTCTTCTCGAAAATGCCATTGGAGGCTGAGGTCAGGCTCTGACATGGGATCTATTGGCAAATGAGACAGTCGCATTAATCATTAGGCCACCTTGCTCCTAATTATGCTTTGTTCCAAATTATGTTTGCAGGAAACTGACTGTATGACGCCACGTTTCCTTGCACTAGACGTGAAAAACATGTGGATGTGGATATCAGACTTTAGACTCTACGAGCAAGATATTTACGTGTTTTTTGTATTCGTTGTGGAAAGAAACGGCGGCGTCAGACGGTCAGTTTCCTGCAAACATAATGTGAAATAAAGTACAGTATGGGC
Source organism: Lithobius niger (assembly GCA_023313725.1). Taxonomy (NCBI): domain Eukaryota; kingdom Metazoa; phylum Arthropoda; class Chilopoda; order Lithobiomorpha; family Lithobiidae; genus Lithobius; species Lithobius niger. Next base: position 14,483 of record JAHWFP010064994.1, read on the forward strand.
TGTAGAGAGCTTTGTATAAAAATGTTTGAACAACAACAACAAGTAACAAACACAGTTATACAATTCCAGCTGAGGTCCAGATTCCCGATATCATCTAAATGATTTCTGATTAATTCTATAGCATGCGTATGTACCCATAAGGTCTACATCCTAAATTAGGTTTTAAAATATTAAACTGTCGTGGTGATATATTAAGCATTAAATTTTCGCAGAGCAAACCTTATAGTATTAATAAACAAAAACGGAACGTTAAATGTTTAGAGTAAGGATCTAAAAGTCAAAACCTAGAAGGAACACGGACAAGCTTTGACAGTTAGGGTCTAGGTGTAAAATTTTGTCAGTAAGAGGCTGGAAAGCCGGTGGTTAGATTAGTTCTAGTCTCTTCGGACTGAACGTGTGTATGAACGGTTGTAGCAGGTTTTCTTTGTTCTTAGAATATTGTTTTGGAACTTTAATAACACAATTTTCTTGTGAAGTTTGGCATTTTGTCTTTTGATGCTTTAGAATTTTTATTATATTTCGTAGATTTATGGTAGAGGATTACCATAATGCTGTTTGCTACGAATATGCTGGCATGTTACTAAATTGAAAAATAATTTTCAACGTAAAGCAAAGCAGGAAACGTATAACCATACTACCACTTGATCATCACATGGGTCATTGTAGGATGATTTCCAGTTTTTCATGAAAATGTATTTATTGCTGACCACCGGGTAGTAAGGGTCTAACGCTTTCCAGCCTCTTACTGACAAAATTTTACACCTAGACCCTAACTGTCAAAGCTTGTCCGTGTTCCTTCTAGGTTTTGACTTTTAGATCCTTACTCTAAACATTTAACGTTCCGTTTTTGTTTATTAATTCGTGTTACTTTTAGAATTGCAGCTAAACTGTAAAACAGTGCAGTTGGCGGTCACAGCTGATAGTTTAACACAAGAGACCCTAGGCTGACCCTCACTAATCTAGCTATCGCCAATGTTAACAATAGAAACAAATCCTTTAATCTTCAGTCTATGTCTCGCAGCTGTTTGCTAATTGGTATTGTTGCATAATAACAATGTTTAAAACAATGTAAAACAATCAATCTGGTGGTTTAGAGCTCCGTAACCCCTGAACCACTTGACCAATTAGAAAAGGCCTTATGAAAAGGGCACATCTACAGAGCAATACCTGTAAAATGAGCTAAGAACCAGCTTTATAGGACAAATGGTTTGACCTGTAGAGAGGACAGACGAAAGTATCCCCAGAACAACAACAACAACAACAAGAAGCTGAACAAGAAGTTGTCTATTTGGCCCTTGTCTGCATCTCGGGTTTGGCTGGACCGAATTTCACAATTTTTGGACTGCAGACAGGCCTTTACTAGTCAAGGCTAGATTCCAAATTTGGTTTAAATATGTTTACTTTTGACGGAGTTATAAGCTCTCAAAGTTGAGAGTTTAACACAGAGGTCCTAGGTCGACCCTTACTAACACTGGCTATCGCCAGTGTTAATAGCTGAATAAAAAACGGCTTTGCCGTTTAGAAAAAAAAACATTAGAATACGATACGAATACGAATAAAAACAGATTAGAGTTCAGTCGAACGCAATAAACTATAATTCGAATTCCAATTCCAGGGAATAAGGACTGTTTTTACTCAATGGTTATGTGAGAAAGAGAACGCAGTTTGCGTTTGATTTGTTTAATGTTTGTGTGTGTGTGCGTATGCGTATTTTTGTTTGTGAGCACCTAATTTGTGTATTATACAGGCTTTTTAATTCGACGTGTCACATGTCGAATTCATGTGGTTGTGCCAAAAAAGGACCCTAGAGCAAATCGAGTCAGCCACATCTCCTCAAAAACCAGACACAGTTGTCAAAGTATGATCCGAGGAACTTAAAGTCTAGGTGTGGGTGATTTACAGGTTAGAAGACCAAAATCCTATTTGCTACACAGACTTAATTATCTCGATTTAAACTTGGCTAACCTCTAACGAGGTCTTTCAATTCTTAACCCTTGGTTATAGTGCAGCAAGTGTGGGTGATGTCATCGTAGAGGTGTGCCGTTTGTAGCAAAAATGGCGGTGGCCTGTCTTTTTAACTTGGGCAAAGGTGAGTCGAGGGTTGGTTAGAGGCTACTCGTAAAATTTAAACTTTGTTCGGTTTTGTGACATCACTGCTCAGACTATTTATATTAATTAAAACGAAATTTTATCGTAATATTAATTTGCATTACAGAAAAGTTTAATTATTTATAGGGTCGTTTTAAGAAATTTCGCTTACGTTGATGGACGAGCATAGTGCGTCATTCCGAGCGCTTTCGATCATTTGCTTCGCAAGACCAAATTATCACGTGGGATGTGCAGGGTGGGGGGGGAACCGAGTTGTAGTCCAAAGTGCATTGCATGTATGGTGGGCGGGAGAGAGGAGGAACAATACAATCTACGTATGCTTCGTTTTGTGGGAGTTGGGGAAGAGGAAGGATGGATGGAAGAAATACATTGTAGCAAAGGTATGTGTTGTAGTAATAGTATAAAAGATGCGTTTGAAAATAAACGATGCAGCAGGAAGAGAACCGGTATTTCTTCAATGTTTGGGGAAGTTGTATGTGGAGGATGCACAGATGGCTGGTAGACAACTGGACAACGTCATAGTAGATGTTTGTATCGTAGTTAGTGAAGGCAAAAAACAACAAGCGGCTGCAGCGACTGCCTAGTCGTACCGATCTTCTGTACAGTTCCTCCACTTCTAATGTTCAGACGCACACCTATCACACACCAACAGCTATCTCTATTATAGTAATCTAAAAGCAATAACCATGACAACTGCCGGTTAAAAATGTGTTAGCTTTTAGGCCTATTTTACATTTAGGCGTAATTGTCACCTTTAGGCCTAATTGTAACCGGCAGGTTTAATTTCGTAAGTAGCAGCTAACGAAGATTTGGATTATATAGTAAGCATATTGATTTTTGCAACACGTTACGCCTTCGGGCACACAGTTACAGTGTTACAACGTAACGCGCAACATACTTTATCAGTGGTAGTAGGGAAGTGACGAAAGTGACGCTATTGATGAAGCCAACAGCAACTCGTAGCATCTTGACGTTGCCATGGTAACATGATTTTAGGCCTAATTTTCATTTTTGGGCCTAATTTTTTTAACGCAGTTTCAATTTCGTTAGTAAGAGATAGGCCTAATGGAGAATTTGGTTCGACGGTAAGTCTATTCATTCATGCAACAATGCGACGAGACTATTTTAAACGAAGCCAAAACCCATTCGTTTTTATTGCGTGTTATCTTAGGATTTCACTTCGACAATCAAATTTAATTTAGTTACGTCGAAAAATTCTGTTAGCTATAAGGAAGTAACGATGGTTTAATTTGCCGTGTTATTTATCTAACTTGTCACACTGAATCTAACGTTGTAAACAGTGGTCGTCTTTATCAGGTATCGTTGCGAAGTTGAAAAAAGTGACGGACAGTCGGACAAAGTCGTTGCAATAGTCTTTTCAGCCGGTACGGCTGTACAAAAGACTAAAAGGACGAAGTAATTTTAAACTGTTATTAGAATGTGGGGAGGAGGGGGAATATTGGCATGAGAACTAAATGCCACAGTTGTCACGTTTTCACACCCAAAACAGTGGATGAGCGGAGATTTCTACTTCATGTTAGGCCTGTTACTGTAGGTAACGCTGAATTGCATGTAAAACTGGCGTGCATGGAGAGGAGGGGGTATCTTATCAATAATCTTTATACATAAATAAAGAACTAAGCAGTACAGCTTAAACAAAAGCTGACCACATGAAATTGTGGTGTTACATTTTTGTGTGGTTATTTAATCGTTTAATAAACCTAAAAATAGTAAATATGTTTAAAATAATCAACCTCACGTATCCCCCCCCCCCCTGCACCCCCCTCATTTAATGCCGAATTTACTGCAAAGTAAGGTGTTCGTAGATTTAAAAAGTGTAAAAGCCTGATAAAAAAAAAACGAAGGTGACGGAAGCTGTAAAGCAATAAACTTTCTGGATTTTTTTTGTAACAAAAATAGCGTCAGATGAGAACTCCTTATCTTGTGGCTTCACATGATCGATCATTTGCCGTATTGTAGTATGAAAAGTTAGAAGACTGTTTTTTTTGTAATATAATGTGCAATATACATACTTTTCAATGCACCACGCGTTCAGAATCGTATGTAGTGCCCTGTTGGTACGTCTGTATTTCAAGTGCATACGTCAATCGCACATTTCTATCCTCCTCCAGTATTCTGTACCCAACAACACGTCGATTTACTGATGCAGTGTTTGTGCATCGTTGTTTTATATTTGTCTGTGTTTGTTGTTTTATATTTTAAGTGTTTCGTGTGAGTGGCTGTATGTGTATTTTGTGTGAATTTATAATTTGTAAAATAAGCAGACCCCTAGTTAAGGCAGTTTTTTTTGCCTGTGTTTGTGTTTCATGGTTTCTGTTTTAGTTATAGTTAGTAGTGTAGTTTGCCCGTATCTACAACAGCTCGGCTACTTTCTACAATACTAATTCTTATCGTCTCATCTGTGACGTCACAGATGAGATGACGTATTGGGTTAGTGTTAGTATGACTATGCATTTTTATAGTGACTTGCACTTTTTTTTATTAGATTTTGCGCGGCGTCTACCTCCTTTGAAGGTTGGAGTCAGAAAGAAAGATGGCTTCCGGTTGTAAGTAATATGTAAGGCCTGCTCGCTCTCTGATTGGTCGAGAGTCGGTCACGTGAGCGGAGGACGTTTCCGGTCGTCCCTCGAGCGGTAGGAATTGGAACTAAAAATGGAGGTTACTAACCTATCGTGTCGTCATTCAGAGTGGAAGAAAAATAAAAAGCTGTTTTTACTGTCAAATATGTTTTATTACATGTTGTAACAAGAATCTCAGAATTTAATCGTCATAAAAATACAACAGTTCAAACAAAAATGACAAAATGTGTTGTTACAAGTTTGAATCAATAAAAAAATAACATTGTTGATACACGGTATCGGTTTTACCTTTTTTACAATGTATTATCAGGTATGGAATATTGTAAGTCATGTAGGGCGGTGTAACTCTATTTGTATGAGGTGATGCAAATAAAGGTGTGTCTGCTTCGATGACGGTAAAACGTCGTAGGAAGGCTACATCTTCTGGAGGTTGACATCTACTAACAATTATCACCTTGCCTTTAAATAATATCTTTTGTTTTCCAATATTGAAAGCTCTGTTATCTACCAACCGATATAGGGTCAAAATGGAAGACTCAAGGAGTTCTGAAGAACAATCTGGAATGTAGATGTAGCGATCGTCATGTCTTACACCTGTAAAAGATGCATTTGTCATGACGTAACGCAATTCGCAAATGTCTGATAGTATCACTTCAACGAGTAACGTTTTACCAATTCCACTCGAACCGTAAATGTAAACACCTTTGACTTCTCTGTCTTGCAAGGCGTTTGTTGCAAGTGCACTCCACAAAGGTGTTGGTTCTTTTAAGAACTCTGTTTTCAACATTTCATTCTTTATCCTATTTAGAGTAATTTTTCGTGTTGTGTGATAACTGTCGTAGTAAGTTTTAATTCTGTCATGTAACTCAAAATTGTTCAGAACAAATGGGTCAAGGTGGGTAAACGACAGACTATCTTCGCAAAATCGTACGAGCTGCATACCAAATGAAAGGTCGGGTAGGCTACATCCGAGAATTAAGGCGAAAGGATCAATCGTTGTTATATATTTTTTAAACATTCCAGCTTGAGAACGAGTAATGATCTCCATAGTTAGCTCTTTGTCGATTAAACCACCATCATCTTTAAACCCAGCTTGCATTCCCTCGATAAAACTTTTGATTGTTTCCATTTTACAATCCACTAAAATCCTGACCAAGTGTCCTGCTAAGACGGTTTCGATGCCTATGCAAAGCATTTTCAACCTTATCATTTGCAACATGTTGTGGTATAGTGTTCTTTTCACAATATCAATTCCCTCATCGTCAGTCCCCTCCAGGCGAAATTTTATGAAACAGTGCGGTATTCTAGAAAGAATAAAGAAAATATTAAGAGAATGTTGTATAATCACATTTTAAGTTTATTAATACATTTTACAAAATTGTACACATAAAGTTCACGGAAAGCTGTTCTCTTTAATTTGTTAACAATGTAATCGGGAGTAAATCCCTTGGTTCTCATAATTATGTAAAAAATACAATAATGTCCACAGGTAGAAGATGTTGGGGATTGAATTTGAAACTTGTTGCGCCAAATCTTCTTTCCATTCCAATCACTCAAATACTGTCGAATGTGGTAATTGTTTTCTAAGTTGAAGCCAAAAGAGTCAAAAAACTCAGAAGTCTTAATTCCATTCTTCATTTTATGCAATCCGATGACAGACCAATGGCTTCCCGACGAAGTGCACGTGTCATGATTAACGACTAGAAAGGATTCTTTTCTATTAATTACAACAGGTAAGTGGTTTGCGGGATATGTTCCCAGGAAATTTGGACATCTACTTCTCAAGATGTCATTGATCTGCTTCGTGTTCATCCTTCCAGGAAAACTTCACGATCAAAAGTAACTTCTAAAACCTTCGGTATCTCGTAATAAATCAAAACGCTAGTCGCTTTTGCGAGAGCAGCATCAAATCTAAGTTCTATTCTGACAACACCTTGTCTGTTGAGTGAAACGTGAGAGCTTGAATTTCCGGCGCAACCATCCGGAGTCAGATCATAAGCAAACATGCAATGTTTTGTAGCAAAATCTGTAATCTTGATGCCATTACCTACGTTTTGAAATGATGTGTCTAATCCGTGAAATAAATTCATGTAGGCTCGGGTGTAGGTCATGGAACTAAAGTCAGGTTGTAGTGGTTTGTCTATTTGTTCCCCGTCTACAGTGAGCGATAAGTAGTTCAAACCGTGATTTTCAAATATCCAAGGATCTTTTTTGTAAACACCCGTGTACGTTTCGTTGTCAACAAAACAAATCAAAACAAAAGACGGCACCTGTCCTTGAAAAACGTTGTCAATAAATGCCGAAGTCATTCCGCTAGAGACAGTTTGTATTTTAATATCACTACGAACAAAAGAATATTTTGCGCTATTTTCTTGTAGTGTTGTCATGTGAGATGCTAGAATGGATGGGGAGGGTCTAACCTTTTTTACAAACAAAGCAGCTGCTTCGATTTGTATTTTTGGTTTCAAAGTAGCAGCAGCAGCATTGGACAACTTAAGCGAAAATTCAGGCTTTGATAAAACGAAACGAAACTTTACATTAACATTGCTCAATAAAAGTTTCGACAAGTTGCAGGCTTCAGTATGAATTCGCCCCATTAACTCTATACTTTTAGAATTTGCGATAGCAGTTTTCCTGTTATCTGCAGTATTCCACATGGCAGCTCCCAACTGACAGTCTTTAGCTGCATTAGAGTAACTGAGCAACGTTTGCAGGTAAGCTTTATATCGATAGGTGTCGCTACCTCCAGAAATCAGCTTCCCGTTGAAATAACAGTCCACTTGTGAAAAAAGAGATTGTAGAAATAGGTTAGTAGGCGTTATGAAAGCGCTCAATGCATCAGTAAGATCTTCTCCAGTGGCGCTTACAACTTTCAGTTTTAAATAAATACATGTTTGCGCCAAGTCCAAATAGTCTGCTGTTCCGTCAATCTGAAATTCTATAGTTGAACTAGGCGTTGCAATAGGGCGGTATTCGACATACTGATTGCGTTCTATAGACACTTGTGTTGGTGGAACTTCAAATATATCCAATTCTGATTTCAAACACTCACAAGATGTAGGATGAATGAAAGACATTTTTGTTAAAAAATGCTATCTCGAATCACTTTCTTATTTTTCTTCTTCTTCTTCTTAGCTACTGTAACTGTTCGTCCTCTCTTACTAGTATTCCTCTTGGGAGAGTTGCGTCTTCTCTTGCGTCCACTACCAGATTGACTGAACCTAGCCTTAACATCGCCTAATATTTGTTCACCAGTCTCCTGTAACCTATCCTTTGCACTCTGTTTAAAATTTTTACCGGCAATTAAATCTTGTGCGATATTACTTCCGGTTCCTAAAGCTTTGCGTCCTAAATAGCTGCCGACTGAACGAACGAAAGGCATAGCATATTTAGATATACTAGAAAAAAGGTTAGCAAGGCCATGACCAGCCTGGAATCTTGCTCCTGAATAAACGTTTAAACCACCTGCTTGTCTTCGATAGTGAGCTGTATAAGGGCAACAGGAAGCCATTGTTTCGTTCACGACCTTTTCCGTCTGATGTGCAAAGTGACAATGGTGTGGCCTTGGGAAGAGAACGGTATTATATCCCCATAGGCGTCGCAAAATTTAATTTCTATTGTTTGCAGGTTATGTTGTAACAGCGAATAATAATGGGGAGAAGTAAAAATAACGGACTGACTTGTGCCTGACTCTCCTATAACGTTAGTTATTCTTAACAATTGGGAGTAACTGTTGCCAACAGGCCTCGGATTTATTAGATTTGTATAAACCCAAATATAATCTGGAAGGTTATTATTATCGTGAGGCGAAGGATTAACTGCTGTGACGGTTAATTCAGCTCGAGTTTTATAAGAGATGCTTTTATCTAAAACAACTACAACACCCCCCATTGTTGCGAGACTTCCATCATCACGATAGGGGTAAAGTGGCAATTGATTTGGTTCAAAGCCTAACCTGCGAGCCATATGGTTTCCCATTAATAATCGAATGTACAGATTAGTAGTTGGTCTTATGTCATTATGAATGACGTAACGTTTTATACTGCTATTGTAACTAATTCTAGGTCTTTTTCTCTTTTCGTAATCTGCATCATGAAAAGGATGTTCCTTTCCTTTATAATCTTCAAATTTTGATCTCCTAAACTCTGCTATTTCCTTATTTATCGCTTCTACGAGGTCACTAGTTGTGTCATAGCTGATACCACCGCTGGTGCATTTTAGTTTGTATTCAATGGCTGTAGGCGTCATTATATCTAAATTTAAAACATTTAAGATTACACCGTCCTCGCCAGCTCTCATTACGAACGGTTTATAGTCCATTCTTAAAGGAAACTGCATCTCTACTAAGGCAACCTCGTATTCGTTTGAAAGATGAAGCATTTCTGGCAGATAATTTTTGTAATGAGCCAACGTGTTATCAGGATAGACATCAAAACTACCATTAGAGGGAAGTGTTACGTAGAGATTATCAAGTAGGTCCATCTTGAACGATATCTGTCACCCAACTATTAAATTGCGGACCCCACCCTGCCCATTTAACGTAAAAATGAGTCACACCTGCTACTTTTTTTTTCTCAACACACGTTCTATTCTGTAAACATTG
>JAHWFP010064996.1:0-19432 GCA_023313725.1 Lithobius niger
CCATCCTTCTGGCGTTCTTCCTTGTATCGGGCACAGCGAGGGTTGCAGTTAGCTTATAGTTCTACTCTGTTCGGACAGAACGTGTGTATGAACGGTTGTAGCAGGTTTTCTTTGTTCTTAGAATATTTTTATGGAACTTTAAGAACATAACTTTCTTGTGAAGTTTGGCATTTTGTCTTTTGATGCTTTAGAATTGTTATTAAATTTCGTAGATTTACGGTAGAGGATAACCAGTAATGCTCTCTGCTGCGAATACCCTGCCATGTTACTAAATCGAAAAATAATTTTCAAAATAAAGCAAAGCAGCAAACGTATACCATACTACCACTGGATCATCACATGGGTGATTGTAGGTGGATTTCCAGTTTTTCGTCAAAATGTATTTATTTCTGACCACCGGGTAGTAATGGTCTAATGCTTACCAGCCTCTTACAAAATTTTACACCTAGACCCTGACTGTCAAAGCTTATCCGTGTTCCTTCTAGGTTTTGACTTTTAGACCCTTACTCTAAACACTTAACGTTCCGTTTTTGATTATTAATTCGTGTTACTTTTAGAATTGCAGCTAAACTGTAAAACAGTGCAGTTGACGGTGAAAATTGAGCGTTTAACACAGAGACCCTAGGCTGACTCTTACTAACACTATCGCCAGTGTTAATAATAGAAACAAATCCTTTAATCTTCAGTCTTGCAGCCGGCGTTTGCTAATTGGCATTGTTGCATAATAGCAATGTTTAAAACAATGTAAAACAATCAATCTGGTCGTTTAGAGCTCCATAACCCCTGAACCACTTGACCAATTATAAAAGGCCTTATGAAAAGGGCACATCTACAGAGCAATACCTGTAAAATGAGCTAAGAACCAGCTTTATAGAACAAATGGTTTGACTTGTAGAGAGGACAGACGAAAGGTACATCTCCAGAACAAGACCAAGACCAAGAACAAGACCAAGACCCAAGAACAAGAAGTTGTCTATTTGGCCCCTCTCTGTATCTCGGGTTTGGCTCGACCGAATTTCACAATTTTTGGACTGCAGCCAGGCCTTGACTAGTCAAGGCTAGATTCCAAATTTGGTTTAAAGATGTTTACTTTTGACGGAGTTATAAGCTCTCAAAGTTGAAAGTTTAACACAGAGATCCCAGGTCGACCCTTACTAACACTGGCTACCGCCAGTGTTAAAAGCGGAGCAACCAAATAGGTAGCATTTGCTCGAACGGTACTGTCTCATAGTCTTCATCTTTCATATTTTGTAAGGGATAAGGGTCTTCCTTGTACAAGGTTGATAAAAAGTTTCGTCTTAACGTTTTGGTAGTGAGCTGGGTTATTTTAGTTTCACAAGCTGGTCCTATAATCTTTGACAAACTTAGCACAAAATCATTGTTCACTTTTTTCGTATATTTCACGAAGCAATACAGCCCCGCTGAATGAACGCCGACACAATAACTATCGATGTTGTAATTGAGGAGACGAAAATAACGTGTAGTACACATTACCCAAATATTCGACTTTTAAACGATATTTTCCCTCCCTCTTTTGCGTGTACACGACCTTTTGGTGGTTCTAAAACTTATTTTCTCAAAAACGTCGTCGGTTGCGGTTATCCCGCTTAAACATAGAATCTTTAGGAGACACACTAGTAGTTACCCACTAAGGCGAGATACATAACAATCAAATTTATGGATTTCTCCATTGTTGCCGTTTTACCCAATTCTAGACTTAACAAATGTGCCCCCGAGCCTTCTGTTGTCGTCCCCGCATTGTTCCCAATTACTCATGTCTCAACACTACCACTGTACTTTGTAGAGACAACAATCCTTTCCTTCTGCATTGTTACTGCCTACCTATAGTACGTTTGCCCCATCTGCCCGCCGGCTCGGAAAACACTTTTCTCCTTTTGAAAAATTTTTTTTTCTTCACGAAGACTTGGTGCTGATTAGACACGCTTCTTGTGTGAGGGGAAAAACAAAATTCCTTCCGACAAGCCACCGTTTTGTAGGCCTGAATCCGACTTGGCCTTCTACTAAGGATAAGTTACTGCTTTAACTCTATGAAGATTCCAGCTTAACTGTTTAACTTTCCCCGAATGCGTTATATCCTAGGTGTACTTTTTAAGGGACATTGCTTCTTATCCATGAGGATCGTGCCTTCCCAGCCTGGTTGTGGAGAAGATGGTGGAGACTTTCATGTACAGGTAGAGCAGTAACCCCTTCTCTAGCCCCTTATCAGAACTCGTATAAAAACATCTCAGACCACAAATACTTTTTTCCTGTCTTGATGATTTATTTCTTCCTTTACGCATGCTGCTCTCAAGGGTGAGCCTGTTCTTTCTTGCCCAAGTTGATCCACGTCAAGCGGCCTCTAGATTTTCACCGAGGGTGGGGTGAGTGGGATTTATGTGGAGTATGAGGGCCAGCCCGGGCTCCCTTAGGAGGTTCGTGGATCGGGTTTTCACGCTCTGCTCCTACTTGCCGACACAATGGTAGCAGTCAGATGAAATCTGTGCAAGAGACGAATAGCCAATGGTAATAGCAAAGACCATACTACTCGGAAGTTGCCAATCCTGTGATACCCACCCAATACATGAGCCTGTACAACCTCAATTCCCAGCAGGAAGACATCGACTGAGACAACACGTAAAAACCCTTACTCACAACGAGGAATAAACGAGGACGACAACAAAGAGACCCCTTCATTTTAACCCTTAAACGGCCACGATGACTGAACAGTGGGAGTATCAAAGAGCCCAGCAAGATTTTCTATCTGCAATATCCCAGAAACCCAGGAATTTCTACAAGGGGATAGACACCCTAGTAGGAGTCGAAAATTATAGAACCTGGATAGCGCAATTTCTATGCAACTTGTCCTCACTCAAGATCCCCCAGATCCGCAGTAAGCAACTCCTGCAGAAATTGATGCATGGACTTCACTGAACAACGCTTGTGTAGTTATGATGATGAGGACTATGAGCCCCAACTTGTATGTCCAATTCCAGGCCATTCCCCATGCCAGGGACATCTGGAACCGGCGATCCGCTGATTATGCACGCACAGAAAGTGGCCATCTACTCCATCGTTTGGGGAATTGACGAATATCCTGATGACGCTCGAGGAAGATGTTACCTCGTACATATGAAGAGCTAGATCCTTACACGAGGAAATAATCCAAAGTGGGTACCAACTACCAGAATTAGAGGCGTGCAAATGGTTACTAAGAGGAATCAACTGACCTACCTGAGGTATGGCAAGAGAGGCCCTGTTGAGGAGCGGTCCACTCTTAACGTTCCTCCTCGTACAACGTAAACTATTGGACAGCCTCACCTATAACCAGCACAAAGGTTTCCTACTCCAACCACTACGAATAATGTTTTTCACACTCGACCAAACTTAGTCGGAAACCATTTGAATTCGCAACATTTTCCTACCCAACTTTACGTTAACTCCCGTTACCATCAACAACCAACTTTCCAAGCGATCAATGCTGCTCATCAACGGCAACTGCCCCAGGATTCGTCTCTACTGAACCGACCTCCTACGATGCCTCCCAGACGACAGGGATGGACACCCAAATATTGTGTTTATTGCTACTCAGATTCCCACAATTTCTGGAAATGTGACATCATCGACCCAGCCAACTTGACACGTGGGCGGAGATGCCTCACATGCTTCGGTTTCGAGTTTGCAAGTAGTGACCATAACAACGGGACAATAACCTCCATCCAACCTCGATACAACTACCAAACTAGCGCCGGGCGAAATTACCAGCAATGGCGGGCTCCAAATCGTCACCGCATGGAATTACAACGTCAGAGCCAGAATAACAACAACCCCACAGCTCGTGACACCCCCACGAACAATGCACAGCACGTCGCCTTTTTTGTGTCAAGCTCACCAAGCCTTCCACTTGTCAACGAGCAAGCCCCAAGATGACTATCAACCAAACCGGGTAAAATCTAAATATAGAGATTTTGTGTCAGCTTCCCCAGTAGGTGCACATTTAACTTCCTTTCTTTTTCACACGGGTACCACGTTGTATCAAATACAGCATTGTTATAAGCTAATTGACCGTAGAAAGTGTTCACGCATAAAGATAGGCCTCACCTCCGAAGGTGTATCGGTGTATTCGGTGTATTAATTGGAGATTTAAGAGTGAATGGTTACGACCGTTGGGGCCGGCACCTATCTGAGTGTGTCATCTTACATAATGTTGTGGAAGTGCCAAGTGCAACCCGTAATCTGTTATATGGTTCCAGGTTAATTAACGAAGGTGTCCATTCTATCTTGAGACCCCAAGGTGTTTATTTAAGGAGGCATAGACGCCCTAACCCCTTCCTATTGTTTGGTAAACGTGACAACCACTTGTTTGAGATTAATTTGAGTATTGATCAGTCATATGACTTATATGGCCACACCGTCGTTCGTGAGATTGAGGATGACTACCAACAGGGCAAACAAGATATTGTATTTGGTTACCCTGTACCCTCATGTCCACCACCCGTTGATACCCTTTCTTTAGCTCCAGATTCACCGGCACCCCTATCACCAATGATCGTCGTTCAACTTTCGATGAAATTGTTCCGTCCACCCCTTACCTGAACCTAACCTAACATGGCCCCCTACTCCCCTTCCTCCCAAACATCAACGCTCACCGAGGAGCCTCTCCAAACTTCGCTCCACGTTTTTTCCGCCTTCTAGGCCTATTTCCCCCGCTCCCTTAGAGGACCCGTTCGTTCCCACCCCTCCCTCACCCCTTCCCTCCCCTTTCCGGGTAGAGGTGGGTGAAGAGTGCCCTGCTTTTTTCGCCGCTGATCCCCACGTTGGTGTTCCACCCCTTAGGCTTCGTAGAGGGGGCCTAGCCCCCTTCCTCCCCTTTCTTTTGGATTTCCGCCTTCCTCCCTTTTGATGGGAGGGGGGGACTGGATCCCCTCGCAAGCATGTTTGCTCCAATTCAAACACATACTGTAATCAGACTCCAATTCAAACTACTTCTGGCAAAGATTACCCTTTCATTTCCCAATTGGAGGCCCCCCTCCTCACATTTTCGACCCCTAATCGCACTCCCTCTTTTGCCGCTAAGGCCTATACTCTTAATCCGACAGGTGACTTGTCCCTCATTTGCCAATGAGACATAGAGTCCCCCTTTGACCCTTTCACTAAACTGTATTTGGGGACTGGTACTATTGCCATCATGTGGACTTGCACAAGCCTCTCCCTACAACCTATCGTCAATATCAACAAGACCCAGATGCCGCCAAGTGTTATGAAGCTATGGAAGACTTGGGGGTGCGGGAATGGTGGACCAACCCCCCCCCCCCAAGCTCGTGTGATGAACTCTAAGTGGATCTTCGCCAAGAAGTATGACAAGAATGGCGTCCTTCAGAAATTTAAAGCCAGACTCGTTGAATGTGGTAATTCAGCCAGGCCCCAAATCGACTTCAATGAGATTTCATCCACCGTTATACGAACCAACACCTTGCGGCTGATGTTTGCTATCACCACCTTACGGGGCTATTAGTTTCGCACGCCAGACGTACGGACAGCCTATTTACACGGGTGGATTGATAAATTAATTTACTTGCATCCCCCCACCCGGATATACTGAGGGGCGCCCCAATGGGGGAACGGGTCCCAAAGTTTGCAATCTCATCAAATCACTGTACGGATTGTGCCAGTCCGGAAGGCGCTGGTTTCTAGAGATGCGCAGAGTGATGAAGATGTGTGACTTCCGCCAGAGCCAATGGGATCCCTGCCTCTGTATACGGCGCATTGGAGACCACGTGATTTTAATGGTAATTCACGTGGATGATATGCTGTTCAGCGTCCCTGACGAACTTATTGACCTTGCCATGAAAGATTTGGGAAGTAACCTAACACTTCTGGAAACCATTAACACCCTATACTAATGCCAACTCATTGAAGCCAAACCAGATGGCCATTACATCTCTCAAGTAACCTACATTAACAAAATCCTCCAGGAATTTCACATGGAGGATTGTATACCCGTTCCTACCCCCTCCTTAGTTTCCACTAACATAGATGATTGTCAAGACTCACCCATGTTCGATAGATATGAGTACCAGTCCCTTATAGGTTCCCTACTGTACCTTGTGTCCGGTACACGCCCAGACATCAGCTATGCCGTAATTAATTTGTCCCGGTATAACTTATCACCTACAGAACTTCACTGGAAATTCTTCTACCGAACTCTTCTACCCTTACCAAAACCAAAACGTAATTCAAGCCTTCTCAGACGCGACTTGGTCTGTCACTAAGGATTGTAGAGGTTTTTTGGGCCAAGTGAACCGCCTTGGGGATGCCATTGTGGTATGGAAGACTATGAAACAGCGTACTACGGCCTTGAGTTCCTTCGAATCCGAAATCCTGGCCACGGCAGAGTGTGCCAGGGACTTAGTGTGGGTACAAGGCATACTTAAGGAAATTAAATTCCCACCTTGCTCGACTACACCTTCAATGACCTCCTCTGATAGTAGCCTAAGGCCGGGATCGATCTCATTCACAGCCTGTCTGCTAGTACAAGATCCCGACATTATGCCCAGAAGGTTTGGTTCCTACTGAGCCTAATAGACAGACATCTGTTCGAACAGGTCTTGCGTGAATCTTGTCGCCGATCTGCTCACTAGACCAGTCACTAAAGATCATTTAGAGTCCTTCCGTGCAGGGCTTGGACTTGTGGTCGATTGCCCGATCCCCTAATTTTCCACTTCCCTCCCTTAGTACCCGGAGACTATAGGTGTTCTCCTAGAGTACACACGTTTGGTGTCTAACATTGAGTAACCTTTTAACCCCTTCCTACTTTTTTACCTAACCCCTCTTTAATACAGCGTGTTGATGCTAATTTATTAACAGGGAGCTTATTCCTATCCCAGGGTAAACTTTTTCATGCTTGACTATTTTTACCTCTTAAGTAGTGATTTAATTATTCACCTAAGGCTCTTAAGGTTTGGAGAGCCAACTAACTCCTTGTCCTCCCGTCTCTGAAACTACATGTTGAGATTATGGAACTTGCATTACGTATAAAATGATTAGTGGATACTCTATTCGTCATTTCCCTGGTTTTGTATACCAAAAGTACCCGTTCCTACCGGGGACGCGAGGAGACGAAAATAACGTGTAGTACACATTACACAAATATTCGACTTTTAAACGATATTTTCTCTCTCCTCTTTTGCGTGCACACGACCTTTTGGTGGGTGTAAAACTTGTTTCCTCAAACAAGTCGTCGGTTGCGTTTAGCCCGCTAAAACATTGAATCTTTAGGAGACACACTAGTATTTACCCACTAAGGCGATACATAACAATCAAATGTATCATGGATTTCTCCATTGTTGTCGTTCTACCCCATTCTTGACTTAACAAATGTGCCCCCAACTTCTGTTGTCGTCCCCGCATTGTTCCCTATTACTCATGTCTGAACACTACCACTGTACTTTGTTGTAACAACAATCCTTTCCTTCTGTATTGTTGCTGCCTACCTATAGTACGTTTGCCCCATATGCCCGCTGGCTCGGAAAACACTTTTTCTCTTTTTAAGAAATTCTTTTTTTTCTTCACGAAGCTCTGGTGCTGACTAGACACGCTTTTTGTGTGAGGGGAAAAACAAAATGGCTTCCGACAAGCCGCCATTTTGTAAGCCTGAAACCGACCTGGCCTTCTACTGAGGATAAGTCACTGCTTTAACTCGTATGGAGATTCCAGCTTAACTGTTTCACTTTCCCCGGATGCGTTATACCCTAGGTGTACTTTAAAGGGACATTGCTTCTTATCCATGAGGATCGTGCCTTCCCGGCCTGGTTGTGGAGAAGATGGTGGAGACTTTCATATAAAGGTAGAGCAGTAATCCCTACTCAAGCCCCTTATCCGAACTCGTATGAATACGTCTCAGACACAAATACCTTTTTCCATACTTGATAATTTATTTCTTCCTTCATGCATGCTGCTGTCAAGGGTGAGCCTGTTCTTCCTTGCCCAAGCTGATCCACGTCAAGCGGCCTCTAGATTTTCACCGAGGGCGGGGTGAGTGGGATTTATGTGGAGTGTGAGGGCCAGCCCGGGCTCCCTTAGGAGGTTCGTGGATCGGGTTCTAACGCTCTGCTCCTACTTCCCGACTGTAATCATTGGTAAATGTCAGAATATCATTTGCAAACGATTCTTTGTTTTAAGTACCGTCTTGCTAGGTAATACCGAACGTATCGCAAAGTCTTAGCTAGGGTGATTTAGGCGCATGCTTGCGGCGTTTGAGGGGCGAATCTCCTGCAGCGAGTGGTGAGGAAAGCCACGGGCCGCTGAAGGTACGGCTGGATCCATGGTCGGTGTCGGACTGGCGATGTTTCTCGTTGCGGGCATCGCTTTTATCATAACACAAAGCGTTTTTATGACGTCATTAATGACATTTTGTGATAGTAGAAATAAGCTTTAAAATACGAGCATTTGTAAATAAAATGAACGGGGCAGAACTAAAAATAGACATTGTCTAATATTCCATTCGCCTTCGGGCATGAATACAAGTTTAAATCCCCGGTTTTAACACGACATTTTCTTTCTAGATACACTTTCAGGAGGATGTCGCCTTTTACATAAAATTTTCAATCGGTTTATAGAATTGTAATCTCTGAATCTCGTTCGTAACAACTGCTAGGTTGCAGTCAAATGGTCCTTTCGCAAATCCGTCATTATGTAACACTTTTTCACAATACCAAACAGTCTCTCTGTCTTTAGGAGTTAACGCCCAGTTCAACATACGCTAAGGATTTTTATTCCTAAAATGCAAGCAAGTATGGCGTCTAATAATAGTAAGCTCCTTTAAAATATATCTTCGATTAACTGTGAAAGCATTGGCGCACACCATAAAATCCTCGCGTGAGTTAATCATAGTTGTGATGTACTGAAAGTCAGCAGCGTTTTATATATGCTGCTGATACGTGGCTTTTATTTTTTGATATTGCTGCGAGTTTTGGGTGCAAGTCATTTGGCCGTACAAATCTTCGATCGTGTCTGCAGCATCAACCAGCTTTAAGAACTGGCTCTCTGTTACTGCAATTGTTTTACTGTTTCACAACGAGAAACCTTTCCAGTTAGTGGAGGGTTATCGTAAGTCACGGCCATTCTGGACGATGAGAATAATGTACCAGATTTCGCTACGGAATCGATTTCAGACGCCCATATGTTAAATTGAGCGGCCATGACCCTCCATTCGTCCATGACGTAACTTACACCCTCTGCAGTCATTACGTACGTTACTGCATTTGGGACGTACCGCCTCACGTGAACACGAATCACGCCCTGAAATTCATTAATTTGCAGGAATGTATTATTCCCTAAATTTGCTGCGTTTGGGGGCTGTACTGGGAGCACAGATGAAGTCATATTTTTTGTTTTGCGGTATGTACCTAACAACGAGAAAAAAATTAGCATAAGAACTTTTTTTAATTATGCAAATCCTCATTACACGACAGCTCCAAACACCATTTATATACAAGGGGAACAGATTGTATTAACAAATCGAATTGGGCAGAGTTTAACGTTACTCTATCATTTGGTGTGCTAAAAGTGATAACACACCGGTGATAAGACAGTGATAACACACTGCAACGCGCATATTACCACTCTGAAACAATAACGTAAGCGTTTCAAGTTGTAGCATCCAATGCAAAAACTTAGAGCTCATGTCCACCCATTCCCTGGTATTAAACGAAATTGCGTGATCTGCGAAATAAAAGTATCTACCTTTACTATACCGACAGATCTGCATTTCAATTTTATGATGAACGAGAATCTGGACTAATAAAGCAACATCCCCCTAACTCTTTAACTGCCTTTCTCTCAATAGACGCCTCTGGCTGCATCCAACAATTGGCTGCTCATAGCTAAACCATTTTCTGATAAAATATCGAATTTTTCCTTCGATAACACGAGCATTCCTCTTAATATCTTAAAGGAGATCTCCTCTCCTGACTCTACATTAATGGAGAGGTTGTTAGAAGCGTTAAGCATTTGGGGTGTCTTTAACAATTTCGAAAATCTCGAAAATCAAACATGATCTGTGTCCAATCATAATGCGTTATAGAAATGCTTTCAGCTAATATCATACCCCGCTAGCTGTGTTAATAAACTTCACGCAAAGTTGTTTGTGCGACACTTTCATAAACGTGTTATTCTTTAGATTTAAGCAAGAGAGAGATGTCATTTCTATTTCTTTGCGTTATGACAAAAAGTAACTGAAAATACACAAAAAGAAAAAATAATTAGCGTTGTCTTCGCATTAAGCGCTGCCAACGCCTTCTAGACAAACCCACCAATTTCTCATTTATTTCCGCATGTGTTGTAGCTAATATTGCAAACTGAGTATTGTTTAAAGTGACCCTTCCATTCGGAACTCTGTTGTCATTCATTGTTTGGAAAACAACTCGTCGATTCCCTGTTATTTTTATTGATAATTCGGTTGTAGTGTGCAACCTGGAAGGAGTATAGAGCAATATCACCCATCGTGCAAGATCGAATATTAACTGAATCCATACGTAAGGTGAAATAAAAATTGATCTCTCTGTTGTAAAATCTGGGATAAAGTTGTATTTAACAATTTTTGCGTAGAAAGTTTTAGCCGAAACCTCAAGCATCATATGGTCCCCAAGTATAAACCATAAAATGTGAGAACCATTTTCCGTAATGTTAAAATGGTGTAAATACAGCAAAAAATGACAGAAAATAAACTAAAATTTTAGCAATTTAAACGCTTCAATAATATAAAAAAAGTTATTTTTTAAACTTACCGGGTGATGTTGTTTCAACTTGCTCGGTCGGATTTCGTATGCGGACCCTCAGCATTGGAAATTGTAGCTTTTATATGACCCCCGAAATTCTTGGCACGAGCCCATACCTCCCACGCATCCGGCTGCATGTCTAGACGGGCCCTTGCATAAACAATGTTGAAAAAATCGAGTCCTTAATGCGGTCCCTGCTCGTAACATGATTCTATTAATTATTGCTTTTAACTATCACTGGTGAACATTGCCCTATTCATTCATTACAATTTAACAAAACATAAACATGTGCACGATGAGTGCGCTTGATCGTTTTTTTTAGAATTGGATGGACTTGATTTTGAAGTTTATATCAGCTTCAGAGAGATGTTTGCTGCAGTACATGAAAGTCCAATATGTCGAATTCCCTTCTGGGAGTTCGTACTGTGCTTCTTGGTAAGTTTCTATGCTCGCGTTTCTTTATGTATACTGTTCTTATTAACAACTTCGTTTATTCAGATGGGTGATCCAGTGTTTCAGGTAAAAGATAGCTGGACGCGGCAACTTACCTTATGGGAGTACGTTTCAATTCAATATTAATTTTGAAGATGAACATAGTTGTTTTTTTTTAAACGGTAGATGCCTGAGGAGGATAAAATACTCCTCGCGTACAAAGTGGTGTTGCGCTGCCCACCAGTAGTTCCATTTTCTTTGTTTTTATCCAATTTTTAACCCCTGGTAGTCTCCGTTCTTTTATTTTATTTATTTTATTTTAGTGCACTCAAACGCTAACTAACGTAGCGTTTATCTACCCTATTGACATAAAAATAGGGACAACGTCCTGCCCCATTTGTGGGCGCTGCATCAAGTGTGGTGTGTAGGTTAGTGTGAACACTGCTTTATTTTCATGGTCGCCTTCTGTATCTTGCCTGGTAGATGCTATCGTTCTTCTTTAGGTTTACAGCTAAGATTGGCTTCGATATTACAGTTATGTTTACCTATATTTTTTTCTTCGCTCTCTAAATCCCTCCGCAGAATAAATCTGCTCTTAGCCTCTTGCTTCTTGACGAAACGCGTCACCTTTTACGCGACGTTGTAATTCTGATGGCCGCCATTGTTCAGGCCTAATGTTACTACAGCAAAGAATTCCTAAAAAGCAAAGGTGTAGTCCTTAATGGCTTGAACTCTTAGTCCATCCAGCACTTTTACAAGTGGTGTATGCTTTCAGGACTTTACCAACACTTGAATTTTTATCTAAACGTACTGCAACCGTAATGAAATCCTGCGTGAGATTTTAGGGAGAGACTCGTTGCCATGTCAAGCTAGAAAGAGAGGCCAAGCCCCTAACAACCAGTAATAAAGTTCGTCATGAGTATTCGCCCTTTCCTTGATGAAACTTGCGACCATCAAACCTACAAGTTACGCAATTACACCTTGCCCATCGATCCGAACATGGACCTCGGTTCAGACATAGGTGTGGCTGTTTCGCTTGACTATTGGTGCTTTCTGCTTGGAGGTCCGTGGAGGGACCGTACCATCGCTCTGCCCCTTCAAGCCTGATAGTCGGTCATTCAGCCGCCTACGCTCTTCCCACAATAAGCTTCATCCAGCTTAGTTGGACTATGTTTTTAAACATTTGTTACGATTTATGGGAATGGATTTAAGTTGTCAGTTTCAGGATTACTGCTAAATTTTTATTTCTGATTAGTTAATTCACGTTATGACGGTGTAAACATGACCTGTAGTGAGTTTGCTCGTAACGATTCTAAGGCATTCCGGCTGCAGCTTGATCGTGTTAATTCCTAACACTATCATGACCGCTGTATTCATTGCTTTGTGCAGCGTGTGATTTTGGTCTGCCTTAAATGGGGAGCACCATCGGGAACGGTACGACGTGCACCAGACTCTGTAGTTTCAGTTCAAATCACGTTTGTTCGTGTTAGATACGAAGAAGAAGGCTATGGCGGAGATGCAACTGCTGAGGATCACGCCTATGAATCTGTGTATGATACTAGTGACAAAGATAGTAACGGTGAACGGGATGGCTTCGAGCCAAACAAATCCATACCGTTGACGCCCGCTTTTTCACATTGACACCGGCAACCAAACCGTTGTTGCTGATATTCCCATTGAACCTTTGCCACCATCACTGCCAACTGTTCGTGGAATAATTATGAGTGCATTTTTACCACTACCTCCTCAACTCCCGTCGACGTCTATACTGCGTGGTACTGAAGCCAGCCCTACAACTAGCAATTCTAGTCTGTATTTGTCTACTAGCGTAATTTGCAGGGCCAAGGACCGGCTTCGCCCCGTTGTAGTCCGTCCGGTGACAGATGGGACATTAACGGTACGAGCGCAACACTCGTAAAACAAAAATGCATGTACTGTACAGGTTCGTTGTTTATTGATTGTTTGTTTTTTCTTTCTTTCCAGTAAGCCTACAACAGTAACATCCTTTATTGACGAGCCTCTTGGAGGGAAAGGCCGGTATGCCCCCTCCATCAAAGGGAAAAAAGAAACACAGGTGTATGGTGTAATGTGAGTGTTTTTCGTAGGTATTTAGGCTAGTCGCCCCTTCCCGTTAGTCTTAATACCTGCTTGGATTCACTCATATTGCATCAAAAACAACAAAAATATACACTAGGCTCGTGGAAATTGTAGAGTGACATTAAGAATACTTTGTCGGCTCCATCATTGTTAAGTCGATGCGTATACAATGGAGGAATAAGTAAGCCGGACACTTGATTGTTGTGAAGCCTGAGTGCTACTGCTGCATCGCAACAACGACTGCCGTTGCATCCAGCGTGACTATTGTCCGAGTTCGTGACGTTTATTGTTGTGTGTCAACGACCGCCATCTTCGGATTTTCGACGTCGTCCTTTGCCATCCATCCGCCACGTGAGATGTTTACCTAACTACGCCGGTTCACCATTATGGCATTCTAGCAACCAGCCGTTTCCTTTAGGCCTATGCTGTTTTCGCTGTTTTACGCTGTTTTTACGCTGTTTTTTCGCTGTTTTTAAAATTCGCTGTTTTATGCCAAGTTACCTGTTCAAGTGTAATGCTTTATGCACGATACAAGATTGATCCGTATTGTCTCTTTTTCCTTCCTCCTCATTCACCACGTAACTTTTAACGTAATCCTCTGGCGTTAGCAACGTATTGCTAACAAATGGGCCCCTCTGTAACAAGTGGTATCAGAGACTCGTGGTTGAACGATTCATGGACATTCCAAAGTGTACCAAGGGTGCAGAGGAAGACTTGGAAGTCGTCTGCTATGGACACCCGACGAAAAGAAGGGAGAAAAAGAAGAAAGGTGAAGCGTTCATGAGATCGGTCGTCGTTCCCAAGCCTAGCTGTTTTTTCCCTGATCGTCTGTGTAGAAAAGCGTCAGGCCAGCTACAACTGCGGGATTCAAGGTCCTCGAGAAGACGTGTTGGACCAGGGAACCCGCGGTGTCATCCTTAGTAAGCGCCGCAGTTTTCTGTAGAAGGGTTTGCCGTGTGGCCGAATGCGAGCACCAGCGATTACTGAGGTTGATCCGCCGAGCAGCCGAATTCAAACACCAGCAGGACTGCGTTGAGGGCTTCTGTAATCCCACCGCATTTGTACTCAAACGTCTAGAAAAGCAAAATCTGAAGTGACATGGACGAGCCGATTCATGCTAACCTAAAGCTGAAAAAGTGAAGCAAGGCAGATATGGCAACGGTATCTATGTTTGTAATATGCTGCGGCGTAAAGAGTTGCTGTCAAATAGATGAGAATACTAGTTAAAAATAACGTAGATTAATCCCGAAAGACTTTTTCTGAAAAGAATGCTGGGTTAGTGCTGCATGTTTTAAAAGGAATATCAGTATACCAATAGGCCGAAACGTGAACCGTTTTGTTTTTCTAAGTTTGATGTAGCAAGCAACGGAATTTTATAACTAATATTTTTCGCACTACCGCAATGTTTATTGCATGATTGTTTGCGAGATTACACACATTTCATTATTTACTGGATTACCCACTATAATTTTATGACTTAAATGTGTTCCCGAGTGGATTATTTTAACATAGGAGGTGGCCAGTAATAAAACGAAATTATCGTATCACAATTTTTTTATACCCACCTTTAAGAGGAAACTGTTTAGTAAGTAAATGCATGGTTTTTATCCGAGTAGTTTTGAGAAGCACTCGCCTCACAAAAGAGGGTTTGTAATCGTCGGTAGAAAATGTATACTACCTGTAAATTAAATTGCATTCAGTTCCTGAGTGCTCTTTATGACTTGAGGTTTTTCGCTCTCCTAAACCGGCCAGTGCGCAACCCCACTGCGCAGTGCACAGTCCTCCTATAAAGCAGACAGCTCGCCCCTGGCGGCCATCTCTTTTCCTCAAGCTCTCGTCACTCTCCACTCTCTGTTCGCTGTTCTTCGTTCGTCGTTCGCAGCCCATTCGCCGTTTGCAGCCCGTTCGTTGTCCGCATACCAATGCGTGGAACTTCGACGCCGCCTGCTGCCGTTCGTTGTGCTGCCTGCCGCCCTTCAACCGCCCATTCTTCGTTCGTCGTTCGTCGTTCGCCGTTCGCAGCCCATTCGTCGTTCGCACACTTGCCTGAACTCCTACGCCACCTGCTGCGGTCGCCGTGTGCTGCCCGTTCGCCTTCAACTTCACACTCATCGTTCGTCGTTCGTTGTTCGTCGTTCCCGTTGGTTGTTCACCTGTCATTAAGCCACAAGCTACAACGCCATCTTCCTTCCCGTTCGTCGTTCCCGTTCGTCATTCGCATGTCATCAAGCCACAAGCTATGATGCCATCTTCCTTGCCGTTCGTCATTCGCATGTCATTAAGCCACAAGCTACGACGCCATCTTCGTTGCCGTTCGTCGTTTGCCCTAGCTGCTCGTCACTCGCTGCTCGTTCGTCGATCACCGTGACCGTTCGCCGCCCGCATTCTCCGTCATTGTAACCTTTCACCGGTGTACTATGAATTCTTCACCATCAAGTCCGCTGCCACCGGATCCCAGCATCGTAGTGCTGCCGTCTCCACCTCGACCCACAGTCTCATTGACCATGCAAGATCATTCTGCTTCGCCATTACCCTGTGCCCAGAAGCCTCCATCAACCTCGGCATCTCTCGTCCCACAGCAACATGATGTCCAACCACTCGATTTATCATCAGCTTCGCATCTCAGACCACCAACAGAACCCTTGTCCACGCAGGAAATTCATCGTCTCATAAACCGTGCCATCAGGGAATTTTCCTACAAGAACCGCCCTTCTGCATCGACAGTGAAACCTCCCTCAAAGGCCACTTCGTACGTCCACGAATGGATTGTATCCTCTGCCGTCGACGCTCGCTAACGGAAGCAGCCTTCTGCCCTGCCGCCTTCAAAGAAACATCGCCCTAACATTTCCACGGCTGAGCTTCAGCAACTTTTATCCAACATCTTCAACACTGAACACGACCTCGACTCAGCCTCCACGTTGGGCCAGCAACCCCCGCATCGAGTCAACTTTGCACAACCGCCACTCGACCCTTACGAAGATTCCCTTCAGGCCGACGACGACCCAACCGCCATCTCTCTGTTTGACTTTCTCAAGGCAGTCGAAGCCATCATCGCTGATGACTACCTCTACAAACCCGATACTTTTACCCCCAAGCCGAAGAATAGGGGTCTTTCGACAGGATTTGGCTATGGCCTCCGAGACAAAAACAAACGTGAAAAAGCGAAGATTGGTCAATCCATGGCCTTGCTCACAACGCTCCTTCGAACTGGAGGCTCCCACCTAGGCAAAGGCGACCCTCTTGAACTCGACCAGGAGCCACCACCTCCTGGTCCAGGACGTGAATCCTGGTTCTTCAGAGAAACCGGCGACGGCGCTGCCAACCCGCGCCAGTTTGAAACTTACCAACAATCTGAATTTCTTTCAACCGAAGCCAAAATGGACTTCGGCACTGCCCTCTATATTCCCCGTCGCACCGAGGTTACTACTGCCATGCTCCATGAAAACGACAAGATAATTTGCTTAGGCCTTCGCGCCAACTCCCAAGCCGACGTCCCCGCCATGGCTATCAACACACTTTGTGAGAGACTCCCTCGTGATACCAGTCAAAAGAACACCAAGTACCTTCATTTTCTCATATCTGAACTTTCAAGAAAATTTCCTTTGCTTCATATCACTCATTTAACT
The DNA here is from genome assembly GCA_023313725.1 of Lithobius niger. Taxonomy (NCBI): domain Eukaryota; kingdom Metazoa; phylum Arthropoda; class Chilopoda; order Lithobiomorpha; family Lithobiidae; genus Lithobius; species Lithobius niger. The sequence continues at coordinate 16,931 of JAHWFP010064996.1, forward strand.
GGTTCACCAAGGCGCTGTTTAACTCCACCTTCCTACTAAGGGACATCGCCTTAAGTACTACGACCAATCTGAACACATCCTCCAAATACGTCCTCCGCAACCAACCTCTTCATGAGATGGACACTCTTTTCAGAGACCGCATCCCAACCCTCGCTCCTCACTTAGACATCTCTCGCAAGCCTAAGAAAGTTTTCAAGCCTTCAAACAACCAACCATTTCGGAAACTATTTCAAGAGCACGTCTCTGACTCCAGGCCACCGCCTCTACACCCCGCGACCAATAACGAAACGTCCCGGGATAAGAGGAAACCATATCCCCGTCAAGATCAGTCCGTTCGAGGGAACAACCACAACAACCCACGCTTTTACAACAAAATCAGAAGGAGCTCCACCCCCGACAATTGCAGCAAGTACTCCTCCGCCTCCAGCCGTAAATCCTTTCGTCGCAAGTGACTATGCCCATGCTCTCCCCGTAGGTGGCAGAATCAGTCACTTCAAAACAGCATGGCATCAGATAACAAACGACAAAACAATCCTTTCGATCGTATCCCGTGGCGCTTTCAACCATCCTTCAACTCAAAACCACCCATGGCATTCACCCCTCCTTGGGAGCTCGCAACCAAGACCTCACCCGCTCTCTCCATAGAAGTGTTCGCTCTTCTGGCCAAAAACGCAATCCGCCTCTGCCCCGACCATTCAAAACCTGGCTTCTACAGCTCCATCTTCCTGATACCGAAGAAGTCCGGTGGGGAGAGAATGATTTGGAACCTGAAACCGCTAAATCGCTACATGAACAACGACCACTTCAAAATGGAGACCCTTCAATCCATTCGCCTACCCGTCAAACCACAAGAATGGACAATCTCGATCGATCTGGAAGATGCATACCTGCATATCCCCCTGCACAAAAAGTACCTCCACTACTTCCGCTTCATCTACCAGGAAAAGATCTTCGAATTTCAAACCCTTCCGTCCAGCCTCAACGCTGCTCCACGCATCTTTTCTCTCGTCATGAAGCCTATCCTGAGTCACCTTCATCGTCAACAAGTAAGAGCCAACACCTTCCTCGACGACTGGCTCCTAAACAACATCTGTCCCCACCAAGTCCGGCTGGACACTCTCTTCACCATTCGACTCCTTCACAGCCTAGGTCTCGGATGCAACTGGAAAAAATCACGACTCCAACCTGCACAAACCTTCATCTTCCTTGGCGTAGACTTCAACCTTACAAATGCCACCGTAACACCGTCAACGGACAGGAAAACCGACCTACTAGATCACTGCCTCTCCTTTTTCCAGTCCACAACTCACTTTCTAACATCCTTGAACTCCCTCATAGTCAAAATGTATTCAATGGCCGACCTATTTCCCTACGAGCGCTGGATGACTCGGCCGCTCCACCACTTCCGCATCGACCATTGGAGCAACCAACTTCCATCATCAGAGATACAGATGCCATCCGACCCCCACTCCCCATGGGAATGTCTTCACTGGTGGATGAACGCCGCAAACCTGTCCAGGACTATGCCTTTCCACGAACCTCCTCCCGATCTTCTTCTTCTAACCGATGCATCCCAAACGGGATGGGGAGCCCACATAATGTAAAACGAGGTAAAAGGGACCTGGCCTTCCAACACGACCGAGCACATCAACATCCTCGAACTGAAAACAATCCACAATGCTCTTCTCCACTTCTGTCACCATATAACAGGCAAGATCATCCAAGTCCAAGCCGACAACACCACCGCAGTCGCCTACATACGGAAAGAAGGAGGACCATTCATCAGATCACCTCCGAAATATTCAGCCTATGCTTGGAACTCAACACAACTCTCCAACTGCTCCACATACCGGGCAACTGCAACGTGATAGCAGATGCACTATCTCGGAAGAAACCACCATCAGGAAAATGGTCCCTCAAAAACATCAATTTGCGAATATCGACCTCTTCGCTACGAGGCACAATGCCAAACTTCCCCAATTCGTGACCCCAATTCCGGACGATCTGGCTTGTGCAGTGGATGCTCTGACCTTTCCATGGGACAACCTCTACGCTTACCTGTTCCCTCCATTCAAGCTACTCCCAACCGTTCTAATGAAAATCAAACAAATCCAAGGATTGTTTCTCCTCATCGCACCGAACTGGCCGGCAGCCCCCTGGTTCCCTTGCCTGCTCAACCTTCTCATAGACGCACCAAGTGAACTACCAAACCCTCCGGATCTCTTAACCCAACAGAAGGGAACCAAGTTCCACCCGAACTCCAGCACCTTACATCTGCACGGGTGGCTACTATCACCCAACTCATCAAGGAGGCTAGAATTTTTGAAGAGCAAGCCACTCGCATCGCTAGCAAAGCCCTGCGGGACTCCACCAACAAAATGTATAACAGCCACTGGCAACGATGGTTTCATTGGTGTAAGCGAAAAAATGTTAATCCAATCAGTCCCCCTATTCAAGACCTCCTAGTTTTCTTCACTGATCTCTTCAAGGACAAGCGAAAAG
>JAHWFP010064997.1:0-21834 GCA_023313725.1 Lithobius niger
TGCCTTTTAGCAATTTTAAAGAGTTCAAGCGACCACCCGGATTTGAACCCTCTCGCAAAGACATGACGTGATTTACTAATTTTCACAGTCTGTCCGATTTCTAATGTAAGCTTTCATGCTGGCTTCTGAATTGCCAGAGGACTATGATATTTTTTCCAGAAATAGTATTGATTGCCTGCATTAACGGAACTAGGTGGGGCTTCTACTGCGCGATGAACAGTTTCATTGTAACAGTTTCATTTTAAAATTTTCGGTAAAATGTCCAAGTATTTGTAGTTCCCTCGATAAGTGAATATTTTCCACATTTTATTTTTTATCGTCTTAACTACTACCGCACTTTTATGGTGAAAACCAATTCACCGCCTATCCTCTCGTGGTGTTGGATTGCTCCAAACAGTCCGAGAGGCTTCAATCTGGAATCGTGGACGTACAAGTCAAACTGAAGTTTAGAGCAGCCGTGCCAGCTAACACTACTTGTCACGCTCTCCTCATTGGAGACTGGAAAATGAATCTAAAGTTAGACAGAGGCAAACTCGAAGTCGTTTATTAAGTAATAATAATAATAAAAAAGATAATAATATTGTGCTCAAAACAAAATCACGAAAAAAGAAAGGCGGCTTTTTGCCATTAGCACTGTTAGGACCGATTTTAGCCGGGATCGGAGGATTGGTGGGCGGAACTGCGGGAGTGGTCTCTGCCGTAACAAAGGCACAAAACGATGCAAAAATTCTTGCTGAACTAGTGCGTTCACAAGCAAGTGAAAGGTTCCGGCTCAAAGAAAAAAAAATTAATCAAAAAAAGAAGCAAAAAAAAAATTGCCCCGTGACAGAGGTCTTTACTTAAGACCACCCAAGGTTTAATCGATTTTAATAAACCTTTAACGAACTTTGATTTAAATAGATTGGCTAGAGTAATGAAAATCCCAAAATTCAGAGGTACTTTTAGTAAAGACACGCTTCCCTTAAAACTTTGGTGTACTGGTGAAAACGGAATGGTAAACTTGGAAGATTTCCACAATGGAGACGGAAGTCACTGGGTAGCTTATTCTACCGTTTCGGGAGAACCTTGGAGATAGTTTTGGCAACATGGGCCCTGCCCGGTCTGTGGTAAACTACTTGGGACCGGGAATTAGATACAATTACGAACGCGTACAAAACTTCGACCAGATTTGGTGCGGTCACTTTTGCTTATTTTCCTAAGTGCCTTCTCTAAGGCTCGTAATTGCGAAGCTGTTTTAGATAGGATGAGACGAGTCATCTATTGAAAACTTATGTGCAAATCTAACTGGAAATAAACGTCTTCTGGGTGAAACGCTTCGAATGCCTTTACAGTGATAGGCAAATTTTTTTCTATTACGTAAGGAATTTCGAAAACGGTAGCTGTCGAATGTTTGACCTTTAATTTAGTAATGTAAAGGGCGCTCGTTCCTATTTTACATTTAGCAACGAGTGCAACACTCGGGTCGCTGCAGTAGAAAATTGCTTTATGAATTAAACCTGGACTCGTACACACGAAGCTCGAGAGAGGACCGGAATTAACGAACCAATCGCTCTTTTTTCCCAAAAGCGCTTTTCATGCAGAAACTGATCAGCATGAAACTGTTTTCATGCACAAATTTCTTTGTAGTCGCATCACTCGGTAAAGTAGGTTCGCTTAGATTTCTAATCGGTTTGCTCGTGGCATTAAAGTATTCTTTTTGCTGATCGTGTAGCAAACAATTGCTGTCGACAAATACCTTACTAACAGCATTGTTCGGTAAGGTAGGTTCGCTTAAATTTCTAATCGGCTTGTGCGTCGCATTGAAGTATACTTTTTGGTCATCTTGTAATAAACAATTCCTATCGACGTACACTTTTGATGCCGCGTCAGCAGCATGCTGGGGAAAAGCTATGTCCTTAACTTGCTTCTTCCTCGCGTAGAAATTCCCGTCAGCATCATCTACATACAACGTATTTTTTTCCATACTAGAAATGGTGGAAGCCAACTCGTCGGTGAGAAGAGTAATGACAGGAGGCAAGTCGGTTTTAAGTTTCTGAATGTCCGTTGCCAGAGTACTGATCTGAGAATAATTTACCGCATCTTCAGGCTCGATAGCAGCTCCTACTTTAGTTACACGCTTGCTTTGCATGTCGTAGTTGTTTTCAGGAGTTAAAACATATCCTAGTTCCGGCTGTCCTCTCGGACCGACTCCCATCACTTCACCCGCTTCCCCCCTCGTTCTTTTCAATGCTTGTCCAAACTTATAGACCGATATCTTTTTTTAAATACGAGAAATTTTTTTAAAAGAGGCTTATTTTTAAAATTTCTCGTATATAATAAAAGGAAGAACCTCAAAATAAATAATTAACCTCAAAATGTCTCAACCATCATAGCAAACGAATCTTTCCAATCTCTTGCAAAAAAACTTGCTGAAAGTTAAGAACGACAAAGGCACAAAGATTAACAACGGTGTAAAGTTTTCCTTGTCTCCTTCCATTCTGTTTCAAGATTTAAAGGGTCCGGGGACTCCCGTTTCGGACGAAAAGTCGAAATATAAAGGCTGGATTTCACCCAGCGACCCGGAAACTCAAAAACTGTTAAAAAATCTAAAACGGTACATCTGTAAAAAACTAGAGATCGAGTTTAATGAGCAAAAACCCGTGTCCTTGACTATGTTCAATTATCCCAATTCTATGCACGCGGCTTACCCCTGTTACCCTCTTGCGAAAAGGTGAATGAAGGAGACAAACCGCTTTGTCATAAAACTTGGGTGTACGAGAACATTCACAAAACTAGAGGGAAACTTAACAAAAATATTATCGACAAACCCTGGTTTAACTTGCCATCTTACAACGTTTTAAACTTGATGGAAGTCACCGGGAAAATTACCGCAGTATATGTCACTGATGATTCTCCCAGCAACGTGAAATTATGGTGCAACATAGACTATGGAGTAGCTCATTCAGATGTTTCCAGCGACAAATTTACAGATGAAGACTTTATGGGTTTGGTATCTCTGTAAACATTAAAAAATGTGTAAATAAAAAAAGCTATGGAAATTAAAAACTATGACTTTTCGTACCTAAGAAAGAACCTAAAAATCATCCATTTCTACCTTCGAATATCAGATGTCTAATCATAGCACCCGCAAATTGCGGAAACTAACTTACTGTTTAATTTCATCTGTAACGAACGATGGCTCGACTACGACCGGTTATTTATTTACAGTAAAACTTCAAGTCAGTCAAAGTACAAAGCTTTGCAGTCTATATTTGGTGAAATTCAGGAAAAAATAGGACGGAATGTCGCTTTTTTTCACGATTCTCAAATTGATTTATTTCCACCCGAAGAACTGGACACTAATTATCGAAACCTGATTGTTTTTGATGATTGCCTTTTGGACAAGCAAAAAAACACTGAACGTTTACTTTGCTCAAGGGCGTCATTCAAACGCCAATGTTTTTTATTGCAGTCAGTCCTACACGAGAATTCCTAAACAAGCAGTTAAAGACAATGCAAATTTATTAATTCTTTTTCCGGTAGATGAGTTAAATTTGAAACACGTTTACGAAAATCACGTTGCCCCTGACATGGAATTTTCAGACTTTAAAACATTGTGTCAAAATTGTTGGAAAATGCCTTAAGGTTTTTATCGATTAACAAAACGTTAAAAAAGGAGAGATATAAACGTTCATTTTTGCCTATGAAACAAAAGAATGGAAACAAAACGAGAAATCGCAAAACTCAAAAGACGTTTAACTAAAAAGTTTTTAAATCAACGTTCGAGGGAGAGAGAACAAGAAGAATCACTACAAGAATTTTTTTAACCGGTAGTAAGCACCCTGAAACCGAGACCGGTCCTCGGTGCAGCCATGCAAACTACACCCTTAATTAAAAACCCTTTAGCCACACAAACTAAACAGATTAAAAACACTCTAGCCACGCAAACTACACCGATAAAAATTTACAAAGAAGAAGGTAGTGATGAAGAAGAAAGTTACGAAGATGACTACGAATCACTGGCTCTCTCACCCTCCCCTGCACCTAGTCAAAAAACATCTCTCGATTACAGCCTCGCCCAATGTTCAAGTCCGGCTGTAACTCTTATAATGCGAATTCCACCGCACTCCAATCCAAAACTCACCCCTACATATTCTGCAGTGCAAGCTAGACGCATTTCTACCCCACCTGAGCTTCCTTAATATCACAACGCTAAGGTCCCTCGATAGTTTGTTACCTGGTCAAAATATTGGAGACACTGCTAAATATTTCTTGATAAAATTTTTCGAAAATTCCCAAGACACTGACCCAGTATTCGGGTTACAGTATGATAAGAAAAAAGGTGAGCTGACCTTCAGTAATAAAGTCGTTAAAATCTTTGAGAATGATATAGTGGTCGAGGGAGAGCAATACGTGGGAAGACGCGGCCTTTGGAATTTGCTAGTTTTCAAAAATTTTAAAGAAACTACCCTCGCACCGGAAGTTAAAGCAGCTTACGCGGCCATGTTAAAAAATACTAACGCTATTTATCAGAACAATGACCCAAAAACTAACAAAGCCAAATCTAATCGTAGCACCAAATACAAGACTGTAATCGCTCCGATTTGGGAAGACATGAAGAAAACAGGGATGGGCATGGTTAAAAAAGCGGGTAGTAGAGTTGATTATAAATATTATGATAATCCTAATAATTTGATTAATCGACTGAGACTTTTGTATAAATCTGCTTTGGCCGGCCACGACGGACATAGAAATGAGATGGTCGAAATTTTATCAGAAATGCAGCAAAGACAAATCATAACTGCTCGGGAAAAAGGGTGGTTTATCAAAATTTAGGTTTAGGTTAAAAAAAATTGTATATAAAACAAAGAACCATGGAATCAAAAAATATCAAGATGAGGTACTGCGTTAAATGTAAACGTCAAACTTCTAACGGCCCGAGCCGTCCGTTATCATCACCGTAAAAAATAACAGGCAAATGCAGGTTGTATTTTGCGAGGTGTGCGGGACGAAAAAAGCTTCTTTATCAAGTCTGGGAAAGGACTCGTAAACAAACTCATAGATAAGTTACCTCTCGAAATGCATTTGCCGTGCTACCAATACTGCGGTCCGGGAACTAAACTTGAAAAAAGATTGGCTCGAGGAGACCCGGGAATTAATAAACTAGACGAAGCGTGCAAAGAACACGACATCGCTTACTCCGAGAGCTCGGACTTAAAGGATCGGCACGCCGCCGATGAAGTCCTAATTTCCAAAGCCCAAACAGTGAGAGATGATCCTTCTCTGGCGTGGAGGGAAAAGCTAGCTGCTTCGATCGTTAAGAAAATCATGAAAACAAAACTTAAGTTCGGAATGGGAAATAAAAAAATGGATCAACTCGTAAAAGAACTTCACAAACCAACCCGAAAAAATTTTCCGAGACGGAAAGTGATTGTACTGAGCCTAAACGATCTATGGCAGGCTGACTTGGTCGAAATGATACCGTACACTAACCTAAATAAAGGGTTTAACTACTTACTAACCTGCATTAATGTCATGTCCAAGTTCGCTTGGGCCATTCCCATTAAATCTAAATCCGGCGTAGACGTTACCGAAGCTTTCAGGAAAATACTCGCGGGAGTGACACCCCCTAAAAATTTACAAGTCGGTTTAGGTAGCGAGTTCTACTACAGAGACTTCAAAGCCCTACTTCAAGCGTCATAACATCAACATGTACTCTACGTACTCTGAGAAGAAAGCGAGCGTGGTTGAACGTTTCAACAGAACCCTAAAAACTCGAATGTGGAAAAGATTCACTAGGCAGGGGACTTACGAGTGGACGCACATTATCGACGAGTTAGTTTCCAATTACATTGACACGGTTCTTTCTGCCATAAAACTTAAACCGAGGGAAGTAACCAAACGTCACTAACCGTTGTTGAGACGAACTAGTACTAAACGGTTGTTGAACAAACCCAAATTTGCCGTAGGAAATAAAGTCAGGATTTCTAAAGTTAAGAAAATTTTTGATAAGGGGTATTTGCAAAATTTTACTAATGAAGTTTTCACGGGCCGCAAAGTGCAAAAAACTCAGCCAGTTACTTATCTTCTAAAAGACGAGTCGGGTGAACCGGTGTTCGGAGGTTTTTACGAACCGGAACTTCAAAAAACTCTAGTTCCTAATTTGTTTTTAGTAGAACATGTATTGCGTAAGAAGAAAAGAAAAGATGTAAAAATGCTTTACTTTGTTAAATGGAAGGGCTATGACTCCAAGTACAACAGCTGGACGGACAACATTAGCAATCTTAAATAACTATGTTCTTCCTGTTTTTTCCATGTAAAAATATTTCGATGCAATAAACATTTGAAAAAAATTAATTTTCTTCCCTTTCCTTCCTCAATTTTTTTCTTCCATTCCTCAACTTTTTTTTCCTTAATAATAAAAAGAGATAAATATTTTACAGTCTCACAATGGATAAGAAAACTTTCACGTGAGTGTACTGCGCTAGCATTTTCCCATCACAAGCCGAGCTGTGGGAACATCTACGGTTCCATCACCCATTTGATGCGGAAGAATGTACCTGCTTCCACGACAAGCTACCTGACTTTCTCAAGAGTCAGTCACCCCCATCTCGAGATGAAGGATTGGGTCACCGGCAATACGAGATGCCCCTAGTGGGAGAATGTGTCATTGGTGATCTGCTTCAATTCCTGATATCTATACGTGTGGCACTCCAGGCGATGCTAGAAGTATGTTTACGGCAACTTGTAAACTGCAAAGCCCAGATCAGCTTGGGCATAGAGTTTGCTAGGGATGGAGCATTCATGCAAGCGGATTCTGGTCGAGATATTCCTAAATACACAATCACAACGACAATCCCGCTCTGCTGGGCGAGGCCTTTCAAAAAATCCAAAAATCCATCGATGCTTTCGCCGAGCGGGGCAGCGGCTGGGTTATATCTCGCATCCATAACCTATTAATCAGAGTGTCGAGGTATAAGGCACTGCGAGCATCGTCGTACATCCCTCTTCCAAAAGCGCTCGCTGGCAAGAAGAATGCGATAGTGAACGTCCAAAATTTAGATGATCACAAATGCTTTCTGTATTCCGTGCTGGCCGCGGATTTGCAATTGGACACCGTCGACCCGGAAGATTACCAAGAGTTTGAGGATATGCTCGATACTTCCGCGCTGTCCTACCTTACTAACATCGTCCAAGTCGACAAGTTTGAAAAGGAGAATGATCTTTCGATCAATATCATTGGTTATAGCCACGAAGAGGAGTTACACCCGCTTCACGTCTCTAAAAACTTGGACGGACTTCCGATTGACCTTCGCTATCTGTATGACGAGGACGACGATGATTTGGAAACCTTAAACACTCATTACTGCGCCATTACTGATATAGCTGATTTTCTACGTTATCGAGGTTCGGGCTCCCACGCCAAATTCTATTGTAAGAACTGTTTCATCGGTTTTGGAGGAGAATGGATGCTCCTGGCCCATAAGAAAGAATGCATCAAAATTAACCCCGTTCAAGCTCTTAGATTCAAGAAGCTAGGAGAAAACTCTCTCGCATTCAAGCACTTTAGCTGTCAAAATCCCTTCCCTCACATCATATACACCGATTTTGAATGCCTCCTTCGACCCGTTCAAACCGCTCAACCTGATGCTTCGACTAGTTCAACCACCGAAATCCATCAACACCTTCCTTGCAGTTTCGGCTACGTCTTGGTGAGACACGACGGGGAGATTATACGTCACAAGTACCACTTGGGAGAAGATGCGGTTGATTTATTTTATAAATGTATGGAAGAAGAAGCTCGATATTACGCGAGCCTGCTGAAAAATGCAAAACCCCTCCACCTCACCCCGTCTGAAGAAACCGATTTCAAGAATGCTCCCGTTTGTCATTATTGTGGGAAAGCCTTCAAAAAGTGCTACCAGAAAGCAAATATTGACGGGGAAGTACGGCTCGTCGACAATAAGGTGAGGGATCATTGCCACATCAGCGGGAAATACAGAGGAGCTGCTCATCCAAACTGTAACCTAACCGCTCGAGAAAGAAAAACCATTCCCGTTGTGTTCCATGGCCTGGAAGGGTACGACATGCACCTTCTAGTACCCGCAGTCCACAAGTTTCCAGGAAAAGTGGATGTTATCGTCCGCAACACCGAGAGGTTTCAGACCATAACAATTAAGGATGACGTCAGCAAGATAGACCTTCGTTTTATAGATAGCGTCAACTTCTTAAATGCTTCTCTGGATACTGTGGTAAAGAACCGCAGGAACGACAATAGCAGCTTCCCCATCCTCGAGGCAGCGTTAGACTCTGGATTAAAAACTGCATGGTTTCCACCCAGGAAAGGGCGCTGAACCTTTTAACGCAGAAGGGCGTTTACCCGTACGAATACATAAGTGACATATCCGTTTTCGACGAAGAAGAACTGCCGTCGAGACACTCGTTCTACTCCCGGTTGAAAGACGGGATGTTGGCAGGAGACGAGTACGTGCGGGTGCTTAACCTCTGGCTGAGAATGAAATCGAAGGTATTCCGAATCTACCACGAGGTATACCAAATGACGGACGTTTTCCTGCTCGCCGACGTCTTTCAAGATTTCCGAAAATTATGCCTCGAAAACAAAAACCTGGACCCATGTTATTACATCTCCACTCCAGGATTCAACTGGGCAGCTCTCCGTAGGATGCAGGAGCCCGAATTGGAGCTATTCACGCACGCTGGGAGGCACAATCTTAAATCTTCCGGCACCAGAGGAGGAGTTTCGTTTATCGCAAAGAGGCATTCGAAAGCCAATAACAAGTACCTTCCTCTTTACGTCCCTAGCAAACCCTCCCTATACATAATGGACTGGGATATGAACAACCTCTACGGTTTGGCCATGTGCGCTCATTTCCCCTACGACAAGTTCGGCTACCTAACCAGGGAGGAGATCAGAACTTTGGACGTAGACACCGTACTGGATGATGCCGACGTGGGGTATATACTTGAAGTCGACCTCGAGTACCCCAAAGAGTTGCACGACGTGCACAATGATTATCCATTAGCTCCAGAGAAGTTCGATATTGGAAAGGAGCTGATTTCCCCTTTTTCTCTGAATCTGGCGGAAGATTTGAACCACAAGATCAAGTCCTCTTCCAACATCAAACTCGTCCCGAGCCTTTTACACAAGAAGAGGTACATCCTTCACTACAGGAACTTGAAATTCTACAGCCGGCACGAACTAGTACTTCGACGTATCAGAAGAGTTTTAGCTTTTAACCAAAAACTGTGGATGAAATCCTACATCGAGTTCAACACCGCAAAAAGGCAAGAAGCAACCGCTCCTTTCGCCAAAGACTACTTCAAATTGCTGAATAATTCGGTGTTTGGAAAAACCATGGAGAATAAGCAAAGTCGCCTCGATGTGAAGCTGTGTACCGATGAAAAAGCGGTGCTGAAATACACCTCCCAACCGCACGCCGAATCCTTCAAGATCCTTAACAAAAATCTGGTGCAACTCAACTGCCGGGTTCGTAGCGCGCTGTGCGATCTTCCGATCTACTCCGAATTTACCATACTGGAACTTTCCAAACTCTTCATGTTCGAATTCCATTACGAGCACATTCGGCCAAAGTACGAAGACCACGCCAAACTCCTTTTCACGGACACGGACAGCCTCTGCTACGAAATCGAAACGGAGGACATTTACCGAGACATGCTCGCTGACAAAGACCGTTTCGACACGAGCAACTACCCGTCGAATCGTCCCCTCTTCTCAAGCACGAACAAACAAGTATTGGAGAACATGAAAGACGAAATGGGCGGCGTCCCCATCTTTGAGTTCATCGGACTCAGGTCAAAAATGTATTCAATTAAACCTCTGAAAAAAGAGAATATCAAGAAGGCCAAGGGCATCCAAAGCTCGTTCGTGAAGAAACATTTAAGCTTCAACGACTACGAAGCGGCCCTAAACTCCGAAGCACCTCCACAGAAGGGAAGCTGGGCCAAGATTTCCAGCGTCGGGCACGAACTGAGTACCATCAGAATATCGAAATCCGTCCTCTCGCCGTACAACGACAAGAGGTATATCCTGGATAATGGCGAAGATACGCTAGCCATCCGTCACTACGATACCGGTGCTTGGGACGAATACGCGGACGATTTCGACTCGGACATGGATGTGATGAGCGACGAGGAGGGAGATGAAAAATTGTCCCTCCAGTTGGAAGAGCGAGAAGCGCAAATACTGACCGAAGCAAAAATAGCCGAGGAGAACGAGAAGGCCAACCGCAAGTTTGCCGCATTGGAGTACCGCCGGAAAAAGTTGGAGGATTTTGAGGCGTGGAAGAAGGAGATTAGAAAGAAAGACGTTATCAACAAGAAAAAAGCTTGCGCGCTAGAAACAGAGGTGCGGAGGGAAACTAGGTTAAAGAAAGATGTCACTAGTAAAAGAAAAGCTCAAGCTCAAGAAACGGAGGAGCAAAGAGTGGCTAGACTAGAGAAAAAAGCTGCTAGTAGAAGAAAACCTCAAGCTCAAGAAATGGAGGAGGAAAGAGTGGCTAGACTAAAGAAAAAAGCTGCTAGTAAAAGAAAAGCTCAAGCTCAAGAAACGGAGCAGCAAAAAGTGGCTAGACTAGAGAAAAAAGCCGCTAGTAAAAGAAAAGCTCAAGCTCAAGAAACGGAGGAGGAAAGAAAAATTAGGCTGGAAAAAAGACGAGCTCGTGAGACCAGATTATGATAATCTTCAAGCCACGTGGATTAGGCCTACCACGTAAAAAAAAAATCTCCTGGGTGGTGTGAAAAAAAGCATCAGATTTTGAGATATTGATAATTAGAGAGTTCTCACAATGCGAAAGTACCCCCCGACTAATATTGCTAATTCGTCATTTTCAAGCCTCGAAGCATTTTAAAGTTATCACAATGAGAAATCTCAAAGAGGACTCGCACGACCCGTCCAGTTTTTGGACCCCCCCCCCCCAAAAATGTTGCTCATTCGTCATTTTCACACTTTAAAGCATTTTAGAGTTACCACAATGTGAAAGCTCAAAAAGCACTTGCACAACCCCTCCACTTCTGAGACCCCCAAAATTTTGCTAATTCGTGATTTTTTCGCTTTGAAAGTTTTTTAGAGTTCTTACAATGCCCCTCGGATGATGTCACTTCCCACTCGGAGTTGACAAAGGACTCATGTAGCGTAAGGACATTGTTTGGTAGCAAAAGGACAAATTTTGGTAACCAAAGGGCACTTTTCCCATGGATGACCTCGACCCATCTTGGCTATGGCCACACTTCCAGCATGCAAAAAGATAACAAAAAGCACTTCTCCTCCAGATTGACGAAATCCTGCACGCTGGAGCGATTTTTTAAGGGTCTATTTATGCCCGCGCGGGAAGCGATTTTTTTTTCGGTGTGGCAGGAGGCAGCACCTCCTCTAGACTGACGAAAAAAGGTGCCAAATTTCATTCCCCACCCTCCTCCAGACCGACAAAAAATCGCGTGCGGGCCTCCAGATCGACGAAAATGGGAAAAAAACCAGCACTTTTCCCCCCTTCTCCAGATCGACAAAAAATCGCGCACGGGAAGCAATTTTTTAAGGATCCATTTATGCTAAAATCCCGTGCGCGGAAAGCGGGTTTTTTTCGGGGGGTGAAGGGATCTTTCCTCATATCGCAAATCCCCACTCGCAACACCCTCTTCTCCAGCACTTTTCCCTTTTCTCCAGATCGACAAAACGGAAAAAAGTAGCAAAAAGCACTTTCTCCCCCCTCCTCCAAATCGACAAAAAATCATGCGCGGAAAGTGGGTTTTTCGGGGGGAGGGGGGAGGGATCTATCCTCATATCGCAAATCCCCACTACTGATTTTTCCAAATTTGAAGTAGTTTGCACTGCTTTGTCCACACCTCTTTTTGTGTTAATGGAGGTAGTAGTCGGAGTCTGAGAGTCCAGAGTTATTGTTACAGGAGAAGAAAGATCGCCTGTTTCTTGAGTGAAGCTTTTGTTGATCGAGTCCTTTGAGTTATCAGCCACTGTCCTGTTTAAAAAATCACTCCTTCTGTAACGCTTAGATAGATCTGTTTCCAGAATGGGCGTAGGTAAAGAGGATTGGGAACTTTGTATAGGAGAAAGATGGTCATCATCAGGTTCTCGAGTAGAGCTTAGGTCCAATAAATCCTTTAGCTTGGCACGGATTGTTTTCTTCAAAAGGTCATGTCTGTTATAAAGTTTCGACAAGTCCGATTCTAACACAGCTGGAGGCAATGACGACTGCGAACTAAAGATAACTTCTTCTTCTCCTTCTTCTTCTTCAAAGTCATCGTCAAACAAAGGCTCCAAATTGATACTAACGTGAGAGGGATCCATCATAACTACGATAAGTTGACTTTACCAGCTCTTAGAAAACAAGTCTACTCAAAATGCGAAATCACAGTCAGTATGAGTGGGTACATCAAACAAATACAGTTGAGCCATGGTGGAGGGAAGGAACTTTGATTGGATAAGAGAACTATGCAGGGGGGTAGCGTCCTTTTTCTCACAGTGCGATTGGATCTAGGAACCACGTAGGGGGTAGCATCATTCTGACTAGCTGTGATTGGACAGACACTTTCAAAAACTTAAATTTCTGGAAAATACTATTCAATTTCCCTATTTTGAACCTTTTTCACAGATTCCAGGTAAGGATGATACTTTTTTTTAAACCTTTTCTTTAACTGAAGATCGACAAGTTGGTTTCTTATATTTAGAGGCAAAATGCCCAACTTTCTTGAATGCTAAATTTATTATAGGTTCATCAACTAAAGGTCCTTGTATAATACCAGTGAGATAGCAGTCATTTGTAGGATAAGAAGACTTTAATAATGAACCGTTTTCCAAGTTTAGTGAAAACGATTGATTCTCTACAAAACCTTTATTTCTAAAGGTTATAGCTCTCCCTGCGCCGAACGATAAGTAGGATGTTTCAGCCTCTTGAACAACTGATTTATTGTCGTCACAAAAGAAACTCAAATACTCTTTTTTCCATTCTGAAAATGGTTAATTAGAACAAAATTATAGTTTTCGTTTGATACTTTGTTCACAAAGTCACGCAATACAGTTAAAACGGGAGTCCAGGGCTTAGCTCTAAGATTGAATCCTGAGTAACGGTAACGCAAGTTAGAATCTCCATATACAGCATGCATGCGTTGAATATCAAAATAGGTACCAAAAATCGCAATTTGTTGGTTGCACAAATATTCGATTTCTTTTTCAAGCGCAAAAAAAAATCATGCAGGCAACAGATTCTGGAAACACCGTACAGCAGTGTCTTAAATTTAAAGCTGGTAAGTGTTCGTAATAATCAGCAGGAATGATTGAAGTGTCAATTCTATATTGGTTGATTTTCCTAATTAAAGAATCTAGAAAAGAAAAAAATTTTAATGTAGTTTCTTATTATTGTTATTATTGTTATTATTATTATTATTATTATTATTATTATTACTAAATTTAGAAATCAATTTTCAGTTTAAGAACATACCTATTTCGGAGGATGAATCAGAACTTCGGTCTTTCCCCCTTCTTCTGGTAAAGTCAACTTTTCAGCCATAATGTCATTATTTCAAAATACGGTATTTAAGACAAAGGTATAGTACCTCTTCTACCTATGAATGTAATTTTCAAATCTGGGAGATACTTTTGCATTTAAACCCTCCTCCTGCGGTGAGAACAGGACCAAAAAAAAGCTAAAGATAGATTGGTTGCTAGATACACAGAAGGATAAGGAAAAAAACAACGTTGCACAGGGTGAAAGTATTGTTTATTTATTTATTTATTTATCTATTTATTTATCTGACACTTCTTCCTTCCAGTTACAAGATTTTATCAACTTTTTACAGATCAGTCGGTTTCAAAGAGGCCTTACTTGCAAGAATAATAAAAAAAATCGGCCAGTTTCCTTATTTTTAAGCAATTTCCATTCTTGCGACGTTGCTATATCAAGCGGTTTCCCATGTGGAGCAATTTTTCTTAATTTTTTCTAATTTTCTCTGTTTCCCCTGCTAAAATCGGAGGTTTCCCCCTCCTGATTACAAATTTTGTTAAGGATTTAAGTACATTTCCATTCTCGGCGAGTATGCTAAAAATAGGAGGTTTTCCCTTAAAAAAATCAGAAATCTTAATTTTCGGATAAATATATCAGAAACAAAACTTGAGGAGTTCATTTCCTAAGTGGAACTGTAAGAAGGCGCACATGTATAAGGTGAGTAAGGGCCCCTTTACGCCTAGTTTTTTAGTTTATCATTATTATAAGAAAAGGACTCTTGTTAATTTTTGTAAGGCCAAAGCATAAACTCTTATATATCCGTCATTTATTGTTATTTCCCGAAAAAGTAGAGTTGCAGTAAACTTGAAATTTGTATTGGAGGTTCGCTATTTTTTTTTATTTCATACATTCTTTAGCCGAGTCTAAATCTTGTCCCGAACGGGCCCAACAAGAGGACCACATGTGTGATATTAGCTTCTACGCGAGGACGCGTATTTATTAGACAAAATGGAGTCTGTCTGCTTGCTTGTGTGGGGGCGGGTAAAGCGTTGAGTAGAGGCTAGGGGTATAGCCCCACCCCGCAGAGAGAGAGAAAGAGGATTTGGCGGTTCATTTTAAATTTTATATGCCTCGACTTAACAGCAGAGATGGAATACCTGCCGGCTCCGTGAAAATTAACCGCCAAAATGGATTATTCATTACAGTGCTAACGGGGGAAAAAAGGGCAAAACAAACAAGCAAACAAGGCAAAGTGTCTGCATTTGTCTGAAAGTGATTTAAACCTTCAGTTCCGCTGAAAAAACTTACGGACTAGCAACGAAAAATGGATTACGAAAGTGACCGTTTCCTCTGGAAAACAAGTGAACATGGATTTATGTGAATTCCACGTGAGTACAGAATACTTGGCAATGATTGGTTTTTGCGAATTTTTATTTATTTATTTATTTGTGAGCGAAAGTAGGCTACTTACGCAGGCGCGGTGTTTTTAGCGTGAAACTCAAGTGCGTGTGGCCGACTTGGCTTGCGAATAATAATAATAATGTTGGCAAGAAACGATCAATTTTCAAGCGGATTCTGAGGTGCCGCTGTTGAAAATGCTGCGAAATTGTACGTTTATTGCGTGTTTTTAATTATTCGTTAGCCTATAGCTAGCTATGCAGTCACGCTGTCGGCGTGGAAGCCAGTGCATATCGCCTAATTTGCTTATCGAATAATGAAAACGGTAAGAAACGGGTTATTTTGCGAGCAGATTTGAGATGGCGGCAGATTTGAGATGTGTTTATAATAATTTGGACGCCTAAAATCCACGTAGTTAGTTTGTGCCCCGTGCCGTGTCGGCGAGCCAGCGCGACGGCATGAATTACTTGCTTCGAGCCCCTGCGCAACCCGGCCTAGCTAGGCCTATTCCACGGAAAAAAATGCTGCGTTGTTTGCTTGTTTGTTTGTTCGCCTGTTCCTCCTCCGTTTCTAGCGAGCACTATTTTTTATTATTTACACGGCTTAATTTCCAGCCATCCATTAAAAAATAACATGGTTAGGGACAGGAGTGGCATAAAGTGTCGAGGGGCGGCGGGAGGGAGTAACACAAAACGGGAGGGAAAAGCGAGCCTGCCTGGCTGACTGGCTGGCTGGCTGCTTGCCAGCCTGCGAGGTACGGGTACTAACACTGTTTTCACACGTAATAATTCGTCGCGGGTCAGCCCTGGCCAACCCGGGCTGGGGCCAGCCCTGGTTAGCCCTCATGCCTAGCTCCGGGCGCGCTTTGATTTCACACGTGATAAATGCTTGCAAGCCGACCCGCGCTCGCTTGGGAGCACCGTCTGTCGATAAATTGTTGACAGGAGGATAGGAGTAGTGAGTTGGCTTCACTTCTCGTATTGCGTGTTTTCAGGTCAAGCTCGACATTAATGTCAGACTGACGTCGCTAAAATTTTTTATAATATTTAAAATAGCCAAGAATTGAAAAAAAATCAAATACGGAGTTTACTACACCACCTTCTCCTTGAATATAGGAGGGAAAAAAGCCACGGTAAAAAAAAGTCACTTGAGTCTTCACTCTGCCTTGTGAAATTCGAGCCCAAGACAATTAATCTAACCACCTGTGTGTGTGACATGTCTTCATTCTGCAAAAGTTTGTTATTATGACAACATAACTTCGCTCTCTCTGAAACATGGTTCTTTGATGTAGGTTAGTAATTTATTTTATTTTGCTCAAAATTAAAAAAAAAAACTACTGGTAAGTTCTA
This sequence comes from Lithobius niger, assembly GCA_023313725.1. Lineage (NCBI taxonomy): Eukaryota > Metazoa > Arthropoda > Chilopoda > Lithobiomorpha > Lithobiidae > Lithobius > Lithobius niger. The sequence goes on from JAHWFP010064997.1 coordinate 16,220, forward strand.
ATCTTTATTTTCCTTGTAGTGTAGTTTTTCTTTTGGTTACACCCAAACAAATCCTTTTAATTGCCCGAAATTTGCAAAGGAAAATTAATCCTTGCGATGCATCATGAACCTTCTAAAATGCTGATATGCAATACGGTTTTTTTTTTTACTAAGGTGCAATATTTAGTTCTCGTTTTTTCTCCCACGTGTTTTTCACCCCGTGTAATAGCCACTATTTAATTTACGAGTGTCACATAACAATTTCTTTTTTAGTGTTTACCATTTTGTCTGTTGACATGTAGGCTGGTGGGCTGCACTGCAAGGCTACGAGCACGGGAGGGCTCGCTTCGAATTTCACACATCAAAAATAAGGCGTGCTGGCCAGGGCAAGCCAGGGCTGGCCTCGGCTGGAAAGGCGGGCCAGGCGGGCGCGCGTCAGCCCTCGCCAGCACGCTTTCGTCCAGAAAAAATTATTACGTGTGAAATCCTCCGTCACGGGTCAGCCAGGGCTGGCACCCAAACATTATAACGTGTGAAATCAGTATAGAAGTAACGAACGAAACCTATCGATTTTGGACGGGGATGGGGGGCTGCCGACCCCCCATCCCCCCCCCCAAAAAAAACGATAGGTTTCCTAAAAAAAAATTAAAAAACGAGAGGGGCGCCCCCCCCCACACTCGAAAACGTAACCCGTACGTCTATTCTAAACCCGAAAACGAAAACGAAAAAACGATCCCCCGATCCCCCCCCCCCAAAAAAAAACCTATAATCCATACCGATTTATCGATACCGATACCGAGCAGGGGTGCGCAAAAAACGCCTCCGGTCATTGAACCCCTCCAAACCAGCCTTAAGGGACCCTCCCACCCACCCACCCACACGCCCACGCACTCCCTATACGCACCCGCTCCCACACCGTCCACACCCCTCCCCTACCCTCCACCACGCTGCGATTCTTTTCCTATAGGATTAAACATGTTTCCAGTTTTCAGACTGTTGTGAACGAGTGCTTGCGAGTTGTTACGGGTTGTTTCGTGACGACTCCGGTTGAAGCGTTGTGGGTCAAATCGTGTAAGCCTCCTCTTCGTATCAGGGCTGTGGAGCTCCTCTTCGCATGCGGTATGCGCAATATCAGTAGGGGAGCAGGAGACTGCGTAGCAAAGGTAATCTCGGACTGTGGAACTCTCCGTCCTACAGTTCTGAGTAGCTTGGGGCTTCGGGGTGCAGTTGCCCTGTCGCTTCGTCGTATGTCATCCATCTTGCCCCAGATGGTGGCGCGTGTGGCGCCCTTCAGCCTGTGGGTATGGTGTCCGGTGCTGAGTGAAGTCTTTCTGAGTGTCCCATCTGTGTGTGATCTTTTCTGTGATGCATCCTTTTGCCGGAAGACGAACGCGGGGGGGGGGGGGGGCGGCGTTGGTGTTGTCGTCCCCTCACTCAAGCTACGGTACGGTCGTAGTCTCCAATTGGAGTCCTCGAGTACTATGGGAGAGTTGTGTGCCATTTCAGTGGCACTGGAAATTGCTCTCGACATGGATCTGCCATCGTTCACTATTCATTCGGATTCACAAGCTGCTATTGCTGCTCTGCGTCGTGCGGTCAAGCAGCAGAATGTCAGTGACCCGATTCTGTACGAAGTGTGCTGTAAACCTCATACTGTGATACGTCGTGGTGTTGTATGTCTCAGGTGGGTGAATAGCCATGCCGGCTCAATGGAGAATGAGCTGGCAGATGAGTTGGCTTGTGTTGCGGCCCAGGATGTGTATGATGCCCTCCGGCCCATTTCCCTTCCAATCTCCAAGGGCTTTGAGGGCTCTTTTGCTAGTAGAATGGGAAAGGGAGTGGGTGTCTGCCTCTACAGGTCGTGTACTATTTGCTGAATAGTCGGAGCGTACCCTTGTGTCACCTCTAGATTTTTTCCTACACTCGACGGCTAGGGTCCTCTCCCGCCTACGTACCGGTCATTCACTTCTGGCAGCCCATCGTCATCGTGTGGGCTGGGCCACGTCGCCTGCATGTCCAGGTTGTGGGTCCCCACAGACACCGGAGCATCTCCTGCTAGTTTGTCCTAGCCACCGTTGCCAACCGCAGCGCCTCCTCCAGTATGCTGGTCAGGCGCAGAATGTAGTCGGCCCTCTCTCTTGTGGATTGTCCTCTGTGACGAGGGCCTAGTTGAGGGCAGTAGCCGTCTTCGTTGGAACCACTGGTGTCCAGCTGTGACGTGTATCCTGGTCTACTTCTCCGTCTCCCACTCTTCTTTTACGATGTACATTGTGTATAAGTATGCTGTCTAGGAGTGTTTATAGTTTTGATTTTGTATCTGGGCATGGCGCACGGCCACGGCTCGTAGAAATCAATCAATCAATCAATCAATCAATCGGCTGCACTAGCAGACTGTGTCTTGTACCTGATTTCAGCATATTGGTGTAAATTCCCCATACGGGAGAAAACTTTGTAAATCGTTTGAATCAGGTCTCTTGGGTCCAGTAACGAAGAAAACGTCAACACAAAATGTGGGAACGTGTCCTTCATGGAGAAAAAGTGTCCTCGATAATGTTGATTTGTGTTACTGGTAACTAGTGACTAGTAACTAGTCCGTAGGCTCCCATGTTAATTCTCATAGGATATAAGACACGTCTACAGCTGATTAGGGAAAGTTGCCAGATCTAAATTTCGGCAGACAGGTATAGCGTCATACGGAGAAGTGCCTTTTTTTCTAAAATGGGGGTTGCAGCTAGAAGCACGTGGCCCTGAAGTGGCTCGTAAGTGCAAAATTATTGTTGTAACCATTGTTTGTATTGTCATCCAACAGTAGATTATAACATGCTTAAGTGTTACACGCTTATCGTTACAGTATCTAGTTGTCAGAATTCATTGTTGTTGCAAGTAGGCGGCCGGAGCCTCAATAAAATATGAGAAAATTGGAGAATGGTTCACTAAGAGACGTAGTATGTTTTATTGCAAAGGTTTGGTCCGTTTTTTGTTACAGTACACGAATCCAAACCTGCCCCACAACGATAAAAGGGACAATTATGTGTTCGTGAACACCATGGTAACTAAGTGATTGAATGATTAACGTTAACCGAGGTGGGGCCTAGTGAGAAGGGATGCGCTGATTGAGTAAACGAAGCGAACGAAAATCAGCGTCAAACCGTGTCAATTTCGCTGACGTAACGGCTAATTTGGCAATGGCAAAGATGAAAATTATGAATGAGAAAATTTATAGACATAAAATTTCTCAAGAAAAAAAGGTACAGATGATGATTACACCGTCTGATCTTTGCTTCATCACAGTCCTCTGAAAGTAGTGATAGCCACTCAAAACCCAAACTGGTATAAGAGAAGCCGCCAAGTTTCAAAAGACGGTCGATCTTCCAAAGTAGTGATATCATTCAGCCAGGGAAAGGCCGCCAAGGTTAATCCTATTAGCCAAGTTAATCGCACCTAATAATACTTTCGGCGTTAAATGAAAACTTGAAGAGTATGGTACACGAACTCCCACTGAATTATCTGCCCCACGACGATAAAAGGGTATGCTTGTTATTCATTTATTTGGAAGCATTAGTGAAACGGACATTTGATTTTACGTAGAATTACTGTTCTCAAGTTATTCTCATAGGGTAGAAAGACACGTCTATAGCTCATTAGGGAAAGTTGCTAGATCTGAATTCTGGCAGACAGGTAAAGCGTCATATGTAGAAGTACCTTTTTCTAAAAATGGGGGTCGCAGCTGCAGCACGTGGCCCTCAAGTCACTCGTACGTGCCAAATTATTGTTGTAATAGGTAAAGGTGATGATTATACCGTGAAATTCTCTGTACATTTACAAGCCTATAAGCAAGTTCTGACCGTGTCAATTTCACTGGCGTAACGGCTAATTGGACCACGGCAAATGTGAAAATTACGAATGAACAAATTTCTAGGCATAAAATTCCTCCCGACAGAAAAGGTAGAGGGGACGATTAAACCGTCTGATCCTTCGTTAGTTCACAGTCCTATGAAAACTGTGATATCCACCCAAAACCAAACTGGTATAAGAGAAGCCGGCAAGTTTCAAAAAATGGTCGGCCTTTCAAAGTAGTGATATCATTCAAGCAGGGAAAGGCCGCCAAGGTTAATCCTGTTAGCCAAGTTAATCGCACCTAATAATACTTTGGGCGTTAAATGAAAACTTGAAGATTGCTACCGCCAGTAGCAATGTTCTAGTTTTAATTTAACTTTCGAACTATTAGTAGGTGCGATTAACTTGGCTAACAGGATTAACCTTGGCGGCCTTTCCCTGGTTGAATGATATCACTACTTTGAAAGGCCGACCCGTTTTGAACCTTGGCGGCTTCTCTTATACCAGTTTTGGTTTTGGGTGGATCTAAACAACGTTGCCAAAGAAATTGTATTCATGTCCAATTCACGAAAAATTAATCAACTCTAAAAACAAAGCAAAATAAACAAAGCCAAAAACTGGTGAAGAGGCCACCAAGTTGAGAGTGGTTCGGCCCTTCAAAGGACTGATATCCACACACCAAAACTAACGAAATAAAACAAATTACAAAAAAAATAAAACCAAACCAAAAACCTATAAAGAGGTGACCAAGTTGAGAATGGTTCGGCCTATAGGCAAAAGGTAGTATAAAATTGTTGAAAACCAATTTCTCGTTGACGTGCCACTTTATTACACATCTGCACGGTAGTGGAGTTGAGTTTAATACACATTAAAAAAAAAAAGGACTGATATCATACCAAAAACTAAAACTGGTAAAAGGGGCCGCCAAGTTCCAAATGGTTCGGCCCTTAAAAGGAGTGATATCAACACACCAAAACATTCACCAACTTAATCGCACCGAATAATACTTTGGACGTTAAATCAAAATTTGAACATTGCTACCCAAAATAGCAATGTTCTAGTTTTCATTTAACCTTCGAACTAATAAGCGGTGCGAACAGTAGTGGTAAAATACGATATTCGGTTACACATATATACCCCCCACTTCCGGTCATGTGATAAAAGTGGGGGTAATGATGCAGTTCCGATCATCTATTGAAAAGTGGGGTTCCATTTTTCGTCAATCTGGAGGATGGTGGAAAAGTGCATTTTACTATCTGTTTTCCGACTTTCGTCGATGTGGAGGACGGTGGGAAAGTACTTTTTGCTTCCTCCTATGATGTCACTTCCGGTCACGTGATCAAAGTGGGGGTATTGATGCACTTCAGATCACATGATGAAAAGTGGGGGCATCAGTTCCGGATTTTTCGTTAATCTGGAGGAGGATGGGAAAGTGCCTTTTGCTACCTTTTTTCATTCTTTATCAATGCTTTTGCTATCTTCTATGACGATATCCCGATCATGTGATCAAAATGGGGGTAATGACATCACTTCCGGTAATGTGATGAAAGTTGGGACGTCACTTCCGGCTTTCATCAATATGGAGGAGTGTGCCTTTTGCTACCTTTTTTCGTTTTAGTTGATGTGGAGGATGGTGGGAAAGTGTCTTTTTTTTTTGTAGAGAGGATCACGCATAGGGTACAGCCTGGGGAACACACATCCCGAACCGCTTCGCTCTAAGATCGACAGTTCTCGAATTTTCAATTTCCGGGATGGGCTACACGTAGGGCACGGCTCAAGGAAGTCAAATCCCGAACGGT
>JAHWFP010064998.1:0-21510 GCA_023313725.1 Lithobius niger
AAGACCCTTCTCACTTCCCATGCCAAACGTGGAATTGCCATTATGATACGAGTGATGGTTTTTAATGTGCCGGACAGAGGACCCCACTGTAATCATGATTTATGGGGAGCACAGCTACCGCGCCCTCAATGATACTTCCCCTACCCCCTCCCCTTCGATCGAGGGATCGTTAGACAGGCACCCTTCTTATGACAATGAGAACGATTTTTCGACGACTTCAGAAGACATTTACGGGTAAGGGAATTCCTTCTTTCCCTGGCAAACTTTCAACCAATCCATTTACTTTCTTCCACCTTCTGTATGGCAAAGTCGGCCACGGCCACAAATGATCCAGACCGGCCGCTTGCTTCAAACACATACTCTGACGATGTACGCCCCAATTCCTACCACCTTCCACAATCAAAGGTTCTATTCCATCAGTTTCTGGATCTGGAGGGCCTGTTACGAGAAAACGAGAAGCTTCTCTCAGTGCGACAGCCACTCCCGCCACTGATGCAAAGACATCGCTTTTTGCCATTGCGGCACTGGGGCACCCAAGAAGGCACGGAATAGAATGCTCCCCGAAGCAGAATTCATCACTAAAATGGCCAGCATGGAATACAATTCTAGACTGCCCTCGCTGGCATCTATCGGGACCCTTTTATGTCAGGCGGAAGAGAACACCTCATTCAATGGAGCCTGAGGGTGGGCTCGCACGCAGATCCTGCTTACTCTGCTTGCACCGTGGCGATCGAGGAATTCCTCGTGGAACTGTCCGAATCCCGGAACGTCAGCATCATACTTATTTGCATTCAACTTATGAAAAGGACCTCATCAATTTAAAAGGACTGGAGCCTATGGGCCGTGATGAATATGGTTCTTCGTCTTCCGGATATCTACCTGGAATCTGCTACAGACATCCCCATGGACACTATTGGTCACCAGCAACTTCTGTCATGTAACTTCTAAGCTATTTAACGATCAAGTTCTGGACCTTGCTCCGGATCTCGGATAGAAGGTGAAACCCCTTACTCCACCGAAACCAGCAGCCTCAGGACACCTGCTACCCAGAAATAATGTGTGTCCATTCCCTACAGAACCCCGCCTAGGTCCTCACCCCTAGGTCCTCCTCGCCCCAGCGGGCTGTAGGTCAACGGCGGGGGCGAGGAAGAGTTCAAGAAACCATTCAATAAAGACGTGGGAAAAGCACAACAACAACGACAGTATGGTCCGTCCTTTCCCTTCCAAGGTCGTAACAGTCTCACCTTTCGAAAAGGCAGAGGAAGTTCTAGGGTACGAGGACCCCTCCTCCCCGCTCATGATTTCAACGATGGAATCGCTGACCCCATTCACCAGCCGGTAGAGGGCAGACTCCGGCCCCATGTGAAAGATTGGGAACAGATCATATAGGTTACCATTGTTCTATCCATATTAAGGCATCGTTAGATCCCTTTATTCCTTTCTTTTCCTTAACTAACATTGGGCCCTCCACATTGGCTGCGCGACCTGCCACCAGACGTGCTGCTGGAGGAGGAAGTTCTGCAACTGCTGCACAAAGGTGCCAATCGTGTTGTCAGTGCTGCCAAGACCTCCGGGTTTCTACAGCCCTGCCCTGCCCTGTACGTGTCATCCCGAAGAACAGGGGCACACACTTACTCTTCAGCCTTCGCACGCTCAATGCCTTTGTACAGAGGGATTACTTCCAAATGGAAACATTGGTGTTAGTCAGTCCCTTAGACAAGGAGAGTACACAGTTTCCATGAATTTAGAAGGCACCTACCTCCATGTACCCCTGCATGCTTTCATCTTCCATCTCTTCCGGTTAGTGTCTGGAGGATGCACGTACCACTTTGAGGTGATTCCCTTTGGTCTCAGCATGGCGCCACACGTGCTTGCGCCCGTCTAACGATCTCTTTTGGGGTTTCGTCATCACCCTCATGTAAGCTCTCACGCTTTCCTCGACAACTGGCTGCTCCGCAACCCCTGCCCACGGAACCTCCTTCGAGACATCCGGTTCTGCCTGTCCCTCTTCACTAGATTGGGCCTAAGCGCTATCACTGCAAAATCACGGTTTCTCCTGGCACAAACCTCTGTTTCTGACAGCGGAGTTTGACTTGTCCAACTACCTAATTCTGTCATCGCCAGAGATAGTAAAGCGATGATAGCTTAGTCTCGTTCCTGAGGCGTCGGGCTTTGACATCAGCCATTGATTTGTGTGCAGTGATAAGTTCACACAAATGTATTTCTTAGCAACAACCGTGCCTCGAGGCTGGGTGCCTGGAGGGCAAGACCCATACATTGGTTTCGGAACGACGTATGGTTCCTGCAGCACTCCTGGAAGGGCGAAATTCCCTGTCTAACCTGACCCGAACTTGTCCGAGATGGTAGCTACGGGAACACAACATGGCTGCTGTAGGAGTGCCAGTTCACCCTCCCCCCACCCCAGATCTCCTGCTCTTCACGGATGCGTTGACATCGGGCTGGGGCTGGGTAGACCTATTTGCTACCAGATCCAACCCTTGCATTGTCTCACCGTTCCCGGATATCCTCAAGCATAGACAACAGCCAGCCCCAGCATCTCGTGGGTGGGGATATTTGTTCGAAGTTGTCGATCATACAACTGTGTGATGCAATTGCACATGTCTGGCAGTAGCATGCTCCCCCCCCCTTTCCTTCCTCTCAGCTCAAGCCAAACCACCAACTACCGCAAGTTTGAAGTTTCCGAACTTCTCCATTCCTAAAGATGACGAAAAGTAACAAAGTGGGAAAGCAAGCAAATTAGACTGAAGCAACTCTTAAAGCTGGGGAACTTTGGGCTAAAGTTAGGGTTGGGAAAATAAGCTTGTTTAGGTTGGGGGAACGTTTAGGTTAAAGGGGCCTAATTAAAATTGGGCCTACTAAAGGCCTAGCCAAAAATCCCCCTAACCAGGAGACCTAACAGGGGTCGTAGAGGACCAGCCAGTTGGCTGGCCCGAAGGCTTTCTGATTTTGCATGCTGGCTCCGTTGCTTAAATACGATTTGGTTACCCCTGACAACCACGAAATAACAAGGTTATTATGGGTAAAGAAAGCTCTAGAAGGTTCTTGGGGCAGGAACCGGAAATTAAATTACAAGACATGATATTGTAACCTATGGACGATGAGCTACATAAAACTCTTAACCCTTAAAGTGCTGGCGACGAGTATAAAAACACGAGCACAGCTTTGAGTCCTAAAAACAGAGTCCAAAGTATGCACGAGATGGCCAACAATGGAGAAACGACAACAATACTAGCTTCCATTAACAAGCCGACTCCAGAGACGGCCGTGGCTGAGATGGTAAAGGCGTGTGCCTGAAGTTAAAGAGCTCCTTCAAGTTGCTAGTTCGAGTCCCGTCCAGTTACCCCTACTTTTGTGGAGATAGAAAATTAATTCAGCAGTCAAAGGGTTAAGATTGGCCAGTGGCCCCAGCAAACATGCAAGTACAAGATTTGCGACAAAAGAAACATTAGGCATAAACGAGATTCTATTTTTGATTTTTGTTTACCTTTAGACTTCAAATGTTAGAGTATCCAAGTAATGCATGTGCCGAACTTTAAACTCCAAGACCGGCACACTTAATTCTGTTAGTTGATGGAAGATCATACCAATATCATAGACTTCAGAGATCGGCAATTAATTTCACAGCTTGGGCAAGTTCCTAGATGTAAGCGGGTATGGTAATATGTTTTTGCTTAAACTAGGTGTTGTGTTCAGATGAGCTGATTTGCCGAGTTATTGTCGTGTGGGGGGAGTGGGAGGGGGATAGTGTTGAAAGTCTCAAATAATGAGATAAGCGAAAATATGAATTAAAAGCTATTATCTGTATTGTGTTGCTTCACTGTGAAATAAAGATTAATGTTTATAAGAAAGTTCCTTTTATTGGCACAAAAAGAAATTAGTGGCATCATAATTTCTCCGATAATTGCTTTTAAGTTATGGTAAATTTATTCTTTTATTAGCTTTATTTTTCCCATTTTAACTAGACTGTTAGCATCATAACCAATAATAACTGGAAAACCTAACTAAAATATTCATGAAAATGAAGTTATAACCCCCCCCCTTCCTTTATGTATTTAGAGGTCTTTTAATGACATTGCTTTGATCATCTGCGAAGATGAACTCGCCTATCATAATTGCAGCCCCTTTGTTACTGTATCTCATTTGTTGTGTCTACATCAGTGATTGAGGGGACAGCAATAAACAAGGCAAGCAGTGTTAATGTTGATGTTTTTGTTACTGCGATTTGCTGTTAGTTGTTCTGTTATATAGTAATGTATAATTTTGAGCTTACCACATTTTTGTATAAATTTGCAACGGAATCCTGGAACTTGTGAGAGTTTATGCAGGCTTCAAAAAATATTGATTACTACCTATGCGTGTTCTTACCTGGAGATATCATGAGTCCAAATTAATACAAATTCTGTGGGGGTAGCCTACTGCTCACATTTATGTTTAAACCGTAAGAGTCTTGCTTCTTTGAAGTCTTGTTTGAATAAACTGAACAGTGTTGCCCTATTTCATGATATGGATGAATCTCAGACCATTATATTTCTTGTTTATTTACTGTATTGAAGCTTGCTTTTGTAACTTGTGTGTGAAGCTGTATTTTGAGTGACTGTTCATGTCGTGTATTTTGTACTATAGAAGTTCACTCTTACCATTGGGTACACTCTTACCATTGATGTACCATAGGGTTCACTCTTGTTGCCAAGCAGCATGAAGTGTTCGTACATTTTATACTCAAAGCATTATTATGCTTAAAGCTATTATTTTGTGTTGTATAACTTCATGGGACTTGACCATTTTTAGGCCTAATGTTACTGGAATGGTGATCATTTACGCAGTCATTTATCTCGCCAAAATAGATCTCGGTTACTACCACTCTGTTAGAACGCCTAAAGTTGTGCTCCAGTCTTTTGGTAGAGGTCTTTACCTGTCTTAAGACGGTTAGAGGCTTGTGTTGTGTCGTCACCGCTGATGGAGTGATCTCAGTTCCATGCTTTAACACTGGGTGTTCGTATCTGATGTTCAGCTTTTAAAATGTCAAACGTGTATGTCATAATAAAAAAAAAAAAAAAGAAAAAACAACGAACAGGTGATCAGTCATTCATAGTGGTTATACCAGTTACTAGCCAACAATCAACTAAGTTGATGCTGGTGAGGCGTGCACCTGTTTAAGAAACACCGTTTGATAGTGTCATTTTCAGTTGTTCAGCGCACGTACAATGCTGCTACTATAGTTCGTGTTCAGCCTAGTGCAGGAAGCCAGTAGTCCAGTCCAATGATTTTTCCCCACTCTTCAAAGTAATGTATTCATTCCTGCCCTTGTTACGATTATCTAGCTAAGAAGTTAATTTTTTTGTGTGTTTATTAAAAATTTTTGCATCAAGTTACTGTTTTAAAAGTACTGCCAATTTGCCCTGTTGACGACTTATGACCCGAAAGGAATAAAGAAATTTTTAGACCTTGTGCTGCTGTACTAGCGCAGGAATATTGCTGTACTCGATACTGTCTGTTAAAATACTGTTTAAATTGTGGTCTGTAAAAAGATGCTTACCTTTCTTGTATTTTCGATGCAAACCTTTGTTGCTCAACGTTTTGGGAATGAAATTTGTCATGGAACCACAAGCGGAAAGTGCTTGATGGCGAGACATACACTACGTTTACATGACCACTTCGAAGCGCTTCATCGTGTCCGTGTCACCTCCGTGGTTCTTGTAAACACCCGTTTGTGGCCCTTTCTCCCATCTGGCGACACAGATCCAAAGCGCTTCACGGAGGTGGTTTGAGAGTTTGAATCGCAACGTCTTTACTTATGTAAACACTCACGATCGCATTGAGATGTTGGCGAATACAGTTATAGCGCCCACGTAATTTGTGCTGGTGCCACTCAAATTTTAGGTAAATAAACTGAAAATAAGTGTACATGACTAGGAAGACCTCTAAGACCTTCATACGTTTGGTTACTTGGATCTAGGCTGACCTAGTTTGCTACATGCAGGGGGTAGAGTAGCATGGAACGTGCCCACTATTCGCCAAAGGGAGGGCAGGTAGGAAGGGTTTTCTGATCGCACCTGGCTGAATTGCGTTCGCTAGTGGTATGGTCCTAATCGCTGTCTTGCGTCTTGTAAACAGGTGCCGTTTTTTTATGCTCATTTTAAAGCGCATCGTTAAAATGCGCTTTCTTGTGGCCATGTAAACGTTGTGATAGGTTTCACTCTGAAACTGATTGTCTTCCGTTCTGTTAATGATGGAGAGTTTCACAAATCTTATGATTTTCTTGCATCTAATAGGAAGCTTGCATCATTGCTGTGCCAATGCATGGGCAAAATACAAAAGCTTTGAACAGTCAGTCACCTTTATAAGACAAACAACAAGATGGTAGTTTTGGCAGTCTTTCTACTTATGATCATATCGGTAAAGTGATATCACTAATAATTGCAAAATCTGAGTGATTTTAAGGGTGATAAATTCGTTTCATCTCTTTCTAACTGAACGTAAAACTGTGAATTACATGCTGGCTTCTTAAAGATGGATGTATTCGACGTGTAGTAGTTGAATTACTTGTCTATGTTAATTAAATTGCATGCTTTGCAACCGGCTGTCAGTTGCTATAATTTACCACGAAGAGCACTCTGATTGCCACATTGATTGAGTCCATTGTACTCCGTTGCTCACTGCTTGGATGGCAGTTCATTTCAGTTTGAGGGGGAGGAGTTAGGTTGATGAAATACGGTTGGCTAAACTTTCATCAATACTCGTCCATGCTGACTCTCATATATTTTCTAGAATCCCCCCTTCATCATATATGTTTAAAATGATACATCGTGTGTGTTAAAAACGGTTGCATCTGTAAAATTTAGTCTTCTAGACGAAGGAAATTCAGCAAATTCAATGGTTTATTGTTATAGGGTATGTTCTTGGTGAAATGCTCGACATAGGTATTAAAGTTGAATGTGGTCATTCATTTGCTGAAATGGTAATATTCTGCCTGTTAAGATTGGTTGCCCTGTGGTGTAATTCAAAGGAAAGATATTTTTAAAGGCCTCTCTTAATAATTCAGTGAACACTTTCACTGTTTGCATGATAGGTGCATCATGGAAATTTTATAACAGTTGAAGGGTTCTAGTTTTTAAAGGACCGTTGCTTTCTGTGAATTCAAAAGAAATGTTTAAACCAGGGGGAACAAGTAGACTGATGCCACCCAAATTTGAACTAGTTTAAACTTATAATTGATTACCAAATTTCATTTCAGTCCGCTAATTATGTTTTGCTATAATAACAAGAAAACCACACACTGATGAATATACATTTTTTTGGACAGTATAACTACAGTGAAGAATAAAGTGGGCTTACACCCACGATGCATCGCACATGCCGAGCACCCCAGTGCTTTATGGTGAACATGGTGGTGTTGTAAATGCTCATTTGTAAGGCACCTTCGAATGTTAAGGTGCAGGATTCGAGGGAATATTCATAATCATTGATAAAAGGGACAAGCCCACGTTCCATAAAATTGTACACTTTGCAAAACAAAATACACATTTTCCCTCCCTGCTTCCTAGGGAAAGAGGACATCTTGTTAATTCTCGTATTGAATTCTAATTTGTGCCATATTTTAGCACAACTTTTTAAAAGGAAGAAATGGTGCTTTAGGACAATGACACACTTGTGTCGTATTTGCATTGATAACGACATGCAAATAGTGTAAGGATCACTTATTCTGTTCTACAAAGCGTGCACAGTCTTACCAAACTAAGAGAATTTTAGGAGGTCCCCCCCTTCCCCCCCACTGCTATGCGTTTGCCGGTAGTGCCATTGGCTTTAGAACGAACACTGCCCGCGAGCAACTTTGGGAAGATATGTTGTCGCTTGCACGCAAAGTTTAAATTTAGCTGGCACTGAAATTACGCTAGCTTAATGCAGACTTTCCGTAGGTCCTAACACTATGTAAAGCACATTCTGAGGTAGGATCTTTTGATGAGCGCAAAAATGCTGTGAGGAGTGATACTTTGAACTGCAAAGATATGTTGAAGCAGAAATGAACGTTTTTCAAAAACATATGGCAATAAATTCTTGTTGCGTGCAAATTTTTGACTATTACCAAAAAAAAAAGAAAACCTAGGTGGTCAAGAAGAGCGTCGTTCGTCTTAATCATGCGCTATCAACTAATGTTAGGAGCTACGATTGCTGCAATTGAGCAGCATTCTACTCTAGGTGCTCTTTGTTTGCCTCCTGAGCGGAATGGCCACTAAAATCTCTACGAGAATCACATGGACTGGGAGAAAACTTGAGTTTTCCAGCAGGTATGTAGTAGGTGAGTAACATAGGAGCAAACAAGGTGGTGAAGTTGGGGATAGGCCAGTGGTTGGACATTCATGAGGGGAATTCCTTCAGATTCGCAGTGCTTTATAGCTAGTGACTAATGCTCTCAATGGTTATCAAACTTGGAAGAAACCGACTGGTTGCAGTTAAAGTATCACTCCTCACAGTTTTTTTGCTCTTATCAAAATAAGTTTAAAAAAATCGGTTGTACAGATTTAGAAAACTTTCATTAGATTTTTACCATTTGGGGAGGGCATAGTTAATACGGTATAGTAGTGATATTAAAAAAAAAAGCAATAATTCTATCCACAACAAAATTTATTACAGAGTTCCACGAAAATTCACCATTTGAATTGGTGACCAAACACTAATGCTGGTCAATGTTAAAAGAAAATTTTAAGAAGATGGCAAGTTTTTTATTTTGTTTCCCACTTCATTGTTGCAGTTTTGTGGCATGGTTAATTAGATTTTAGGTTCATGTTAATTTTCAACAAGCTATTACTTGTTACTTTCAAACATTTTAAAAACTTGTGTGGAGAAGCACGTGCTACAGAGTCACTTCCGGTTTGCATACTAGCTACATTTTGGCTTCCAGATGGATGGCTGCCACTAGCTCCCTCTGGTCATGGTAAGTTGGTGGGAATCATTTGAAGCACCGATTTAAATGCTCCTTACGTTATGATTGTTGTTTTTTGGCACCAACAACACTGCCGAGAAACAACAAACAAAACCAGGGGAGCATTGCTTTAAATGATTCCCGTCAACTTATCTTGACCAGGGAAAGTCATTAGAAACATGTAAACAACTATGAAGAATGGAAGTCGTGCCACCCCACTTGCATCGCCACACGTTTATAAATGTTTCAAAATAATATGCAACGGGTCGGTGAAAATATACGTGGCCCTAATTCACATGAATGTAAATGACCATGCCACAAAACGGCAATAATGAATTTAGCATCTCGCGAAGATACATGTAGCACACAAAAATTTATACTAACCTTTCAACCATTCATCTATGGGATTAAGTTGGCATCTATATATATAATTACACAAAATCCGCAACGCAGCCATCTGCAGCAAGCAGATCTACCGATCGGAACGGCAAATTATAAGAGTAGCAGCCAAGGCCCGCTGCGCAACGGCCAGCAGCGCGAACATACGATGCCATCTACCGACCGAACGGCAAATTAAATGAGGGGGGGGGCGCGGCGGGGGGGGGGGGGGGGAGACGACGCGGAATGAGCGAGCGAAGCGAGCGACTCCACTAGTTTGATGTAATGGCTTCAAACGGTGAAAACCTTGCAGGCCTCGTTAAGAACTTCTTGACAACACAAATCACAATCAAGTCTTGTCGTCAAGTCCGCGTGTAGGAGACACTCAATTTGGTTGTAAGATGGCACAGTTAAGGGGAATCCAGCGATGAGAGACATTCTTGATTGCTAAGGAATCCAATGCTCGAAGATGGGCTTCCGGTTTAGTGTTGGAATGCAGGAGAATGGAAGTGTTAGCCCAATCCTTCTTGTGCTTGTATCTCTTGTGGTGTTGTGCAATCCCATTAAGCTTCGTCTGGTTGCTCCCATGTTTTCTTTGATTCTTTCTTGGAGTTTGCGATTTGTCTCTGATATAAATAGCATCGCATTGCAGGCAAGAAACCGAATAGACAACTTCACTGTGGGAGCCAATTTTCGATGGGAGAAAGGTGTCACATTCACGCTCAACTGAAGTTTCATCCGTGGTCTGAAGTGGCGGAAGAGATAAAGGGATCGGCAGGGTTGTTTTGCTCCTGGTGGAGTACCGATGGATCGGTTGACCACAAGACTTGAATTTAAGTGAAACCGCACAAAAGCAAATCGGACAGAGGACTTAGATCGTCCCCTAGAGATCAGTGGGTGTGTACACGTTAGAGGGAAGTTTGAATTTGGAGAAACCGACTGCAGCATCATGTAGGTCATGCCATCTTGTTTTTTGAACAAAAAGCAAACTTCCGAAGAAGGAGAACGGCAGTTCTCGTAAAATTTAAATGAACTTTCGATGTTTTAATGATCTACTAAAATGTCGTACTGGTGGTGACATGTGATTTGTGTTGTCAAGAATATCGTTTTATCACCACTGTTATCGCCAGTTGCCAGTTTTTCAGACTCGTTGAGCACATTTCTTCATTTTTTTTTTAAATAATCAATCATTAAGACATTATTATTAATATATGCTTGGTGTCACCGTTGTATTATGTAATGGGTATCACTGTAAACATGCACCTGTATACCACTTGCAGTTTTGGTATGTTCAAAAAGTATTATAAACAGTATAGAGTTTCAGATCTGTGAAACGGGCTGCTGTTTCCCTAAAAAGAACAGATTTAAGGACTATCTTATAAATCTACTCTAAACTATGCTGTTGATACCCTAAATGTCAATGTCTGTAATTGATTCTGACTGCAAAAAAATTTTACATGACTACCATTTTTTGGGGGGTACTTTTTTTGTTCTGTTCAGATTAACTGTACATGTAGTTAAAATTTAGTTAGTTGGGGAAATGGTCATCAAAATTAAATAAATTCTGTTTTTACGAGGCTAGTCTAGAAACTTATTCATAAGGCCGGCCATCTTGCAAAAATAACTTATAAATATTATTTCACTGTTTCCTATTATGTAACTGCTTTTTTGTGCAATCGTGTTGTTCTTGTAGTGACTGAAAAACTATGTCTGTTGAATGTGAAAATTAGAGAGTTCGGTCCGCATGTCTGTTCATCCTTTTACATGATGACTTACAAATGATAGAGACATAACTGATGTAGAAATAGAAAAATCAAATGTTTGACTGGAAACTACATAATTCGATGTCATTAAACGCAATCTTTTTTTTTTTTAAATAATGATCATACAGAATAACTGAAAAGACAAAGGGGAATATTTTACTCAGTAGTAAGTTAGAAGCATTGCTTTAGTTTTTATAAATCCATGCCATGACATTTTTCGACTATTTATTTTCACAGAGGGGGCGACATGAGTGAGGTCCCGTTTCAACTCACCATTTACTTTGTCCTTTTCTTCCACGATCATGAACATGGTTGATGGGTTAGTAGTTCATTGTCATAGGGCCGAAATAAGGGCTACGTGTGGGATTTAGTGCAGCAAACAAATAAGTTGGATGATCTTGTTGTACATCATGCCAGCTTCCATTTGCACTATGCTGTCATCCTCTAAGACAACCGGAAGTGGCGAATTGACGTCTTCAATATGGCCGCCGACATGTACGAAATAAACACTTATATCTCTACAACCACGTGATCGATTTACTTTTGGTAGGACTTATTTTGAAGCTATTAAAAGACACTGTCTGTTAAGTCCTATGCTTCAATGCCGAAAATAAAGAGGGTTTCACGGCGAGGCCTTACCAACATTAAAACACATGTTTTTTTACACACGTTTTGACACTTGTTAGAAATAACGGCTGAACTATTGGTGCAGTAGTTTCATAGAAACTAGATCACGGCAAATTCAGTTATCTTTTTTAAAAAAGCTATAGAAATTCAAAATCGATTGAATAGTTCGCGAAATATCAATGCTGAGGCGAACGCTTTGCAGTACTGCCGCACTTGTCATTAGGCGGCGCCTGGTATGTTGTTTGAACATTGTTTGGCGGCATACATCGTCCAGAGTGTTCTGAAGCAAGACCTGATAAACCTTGGTGACAATCACAATGTTATCTTGCTCAGTAGCCGTAATAGAGTGTGTACAACCATTATTATCAGAAAAAAAATCTTGTTTGATGTTTAAAGTAAGGTTTACTTGAACCAAAACACGAAAGAAACACAAATAAGCTTTCCTGTAAGGTTTCGGTTACTACAACGTAGCTGCAGTGTTTACTCCACGTGAAACCTGTGCACTATATTCAACCATTAGAAACGTAAATAAAATTGCCATTGTAACTGCCAAAAAAAAACCGCTGGTAATTAAAAGTGGTGAAGCAATGGTTATTTAATGTTTTATATAACATCAGGTTTTAGCACAATGTAGACCAAAGTCCAACTTTAAAAATTGTAACAAAGAAGGAGTAATATAGCATGGCTTTGGTTGTGTTTAGATTATCGAGTAACATTTTTCTGATATTGGTAAAATTTTAAGTCCTTTTGATTGGAATTGACAAGAATTAGATAAACACTGAGCCAAACACACACCTTACACATACTCCCTACTTTTTTTTTACTATTCTTCGTTCAAGTCGTCACCTTTCCGTTCATCACCCAATTGATGAGTCATGACGATTATTTTTTTACGATTTTTCAGCGATGTCATTTTTCAGTAATTGGACGCATGCAGCCATCAATCATTCCCTTACCTAACGTATAGTAAAAACGGTAAAAAGAAACATTTTAATACAGCATTAACGTTTCGTTCACGTGGACTAAACAGTGCAACAACATTGTTGTATGAGAAACCGCATAGGAAAGTTTATTCTTTTCGTGTTTCCCTTTCGTGTTTCCCTTTCCTTAAACATCAGGCGAACTTGTTTTTGTTTTCTGATTATTGACTCGTTGGCATACCACGTTCTTATCCTGTACTATTTGTTAACAATTTACTCTTGTTATTCAGTAGCCGTAAGAGCGTGTTGAACCATTACTACTAGTTGATCCCGGCATAACACACGCTGGATCTTTTTAGGAATTTACCAAATTGTCCTTTTTGTGGTCGCATTAGCTATATTGTTTCTGTTGGGGCCTAGAGTTTGATAGCCCATAGTTTTCCATCACCAGTACATGTTGCAATATTCTGTTTGCTACTGACTGTTGCTACTTAATCGACATTACGCTTGACACTGCCTACTGCTCTCCCTTCTTCATTGCTACCCTGGAAAGAATGTGCTCCTTTTTTAATTTCTACCATACAAAGCATGGACATGCTCTTCCTTTTTCATTGATACCGTGCAAAGAATGAACACCTTCCTTTTTTTCATTGCTGCCGGGACAGAATTAACATGCACACCCTTTCATTGTATGTGCTCCTTTTGGATTGGTTGTCACACTGACTGCCTTCCCCGTCTGCATCACCATCCCCGCTAAGCCAAATATATATGAACAAAAAATAAGAGCTCTTATCCCCGGGTAACTCTTAGCTGTGAAGGTACACAAATAAAAGTGGATTACAGTGCGCACCTTAGCTCCTAATTACAATAAATCGTTTTAATTATCCTTGTTGGAATATATACATTTTATCTTTCATCTAAGCCTAATTATATCTATCTTAATTCAGAACGGCCACTGCAGCAGTTTAAAGATGAAACTTGTGGTAAATAGACGTAAAAAGCACAGAGCTACAATGTAGATAAACTGCCGTAGCTTAGCTCCTAATTAAAATAAATAATTTAAATTACCCTTGTTGGAATACATACATCTTCATCTTTCATCTAAGTTTAATTACATCTTCATCTTTCATCTAAGCCTAATCACATCCATTTATCTTAATTAGAACTAGCGGAGTTGCTTGCTTCGCTCGCTCATCCCGCGTCATCTCGCTGCGCTCGAGAAGACTTCTTGCTGCAACACCTATGATACAGACACACCTAACACAGAAAAAACGATCAAGCAAATTATAAGAGTGTAGTATACGATATCGGTTATCTCGGGAGAAGGTCAATATTATTTTTTTACGTCCAAGAAGTCAAGCAAAAATATCAAGCAATTTATCAGAAAAGCCCTGTTTCTGATGGCAAACGCTGATTTTCGTTCGCTTCGCTCACTCAATCAGCGCAAACATTTCCTCAGAAACTTGACTGAATCAAGGTAACCACCAAGAACCACACATTATTTGTAATTTGTGTTAGTATACACTTTATATGGGTTTTCTTGTTTCACTTATTTTAAGAATATTGTTCTTTACGTCCTGCTCAGTACAGATTTTTCCGTGGGCGTCTTATCACTTCACTTTCTGATGATCCCTCACTTGGAGAAACATCTGCAGAACGTCAGTTGTAATCTCCTACGAAGGTGAGAGATGAAAGATTGATAGAAGAAAGCGAGCCACACATTCAGAAGGTTTACTTTACGTGGAAATCGCTCGCTTTGCTCGTTCAATCCACGCACCTCCGTGCTACAGAAACACGAATGTTTGACACCGTTTTAAAACCAAATCAATTGTTTTGATTTTTCCCTGCATCAAGTCAGTTAGTATAAAACCAATTTTAAGATGTATATGTGGTGTGTTGCAAAATACGTCGTCCGTGCACCCTTTTCCAGATCATCTCTCTTTGCTCGAGGAGGTTTTCATGAACAAACTATGACGTCATGAACAAACCTCATGCTGGTAAAAAAAACTTTGACGTTAGTTTTTCAGGTTCTTTCGCTTATTTGAGGGTGATAATATCAAGTTACAGCGATGAAAATACGCCTTTTAAAAGCGAAATTTAATTATCTTTCGTTTGGTCCTACTCCCATATTTGTAGGTGCTTTGGTTCCGGACGAGTAGAGGTACAAACACGCACGCACATCGTATGATTTTAATTATGTAGATGATGACTGCAGCAGTTTAAGGATGGAACTTGTAAAACAATGCAAACGCTCAGTGCTATAATGTAGATGAACTGTCGTAGCTTAGCTCCTAATTTAAATAAATCTTTTTAATTACCCTTGTTGGAAAATATACACTTCATATTTCTTCTAATCGTAATCACAAGTATTTATCTTAATCAGAACGGCTAGTGCAGCAGTTTAAAGACAGTACTTGTGGTAAATACATGTAAAAAGCTCAGCACTACAATATAGATAAAGTGTCGTAACTTAGCTCTTAATTAAAATAATTGTTTAAATTACCTCTCTTGGCTAATATACATCTTTCATCTAAGCCTATTTACATCTATTTATCTTAATTAGAACAGTTTCTGCAGCAGTTTAACGATGGAATTTGCCGTAAAAACTACTCAAAAAGCATGCCACCACAACGTGTATAAACTACCGTAGCTTATCTCCTAATTACAAGACATCGTTTTAATTACCCTTGTTCGAAAACATACATCTTCACCTTTCATTTAACCCTAATTATGTAAGTGGATCTTAATTAGAACTAACAGCTGTTTAAAGACAGGAATTATAATATACATATGCGCTGTTGTATGTATATTATACATAAATGGCCTAATAGAACTTAAATGACAGTTTGGCTCAGAAGGGTTAATTTTACGCAAAATGTGAATATAACCTTTTTTGAAGGAAATTTTATTCTAAACCTAGTACGTAATCGGTTTATTTTTAATCGGATAAATGATTTAGACGCTACAAGCAAAAAAATGTATTTTGGTCGCCATTTTTGGATGCCACTTTGAATTCCGGGGTTAGAAAGAGTAATTTGACTTGGCACCAGCTAGATTCGGATTCAGCGTGCTCAAGTTAGGTTAAAACCACCCGGTGTCCAAGTGTCACAACACGTACCTTTTTCATTGCTGTTTTACTCCTTAAAACAGGCTCACGTCCTAAACCCCGGTTTAAATTTTTACTTACTTATTCTCTCATAAGTTGCGCTCTGTCCTGCATAATTGGGGAGTCACGTGCCCTGAGGCCCGTCTACCATTTCCTCCCTTCTTCCTTTTAGGACGCGAGCATAGTATAGGCACCTCGCGTTTATTGACATTTAGGCCTAGAAAAGGACAGGATCATGCCCTTAGTGTGGGAAGACTTGGGGGCAATCATACCCTGTGCCATCGTTATAGAAAATGTGATTTTCGGAAGAATCCATGTCAAGAAATTTGTGCAAGTATATCAAGGATGAAATGTCAGGCTTCGAGGTCACGTGGGTTAAATCCGAAAAAAAACTCGACCAGCGCAACAAGAAACGCACTGGTCCGATCACATTCTGAAAACCCTATCGGATCATGAGGCAAGGCATTCTCCAGGAAAGGTACGACCGAACCTTATTTTACCTTCCGTAAGCCTGGATCCATCACCTATTGTTAAAAAAAAATCCTCCCCCCTCCCCTACCGTAATGGAAGAATCGCTCATTCCTATCAGCTCATGGATTCTAGCCATTAAATCTTGCATGTCTGGCATTTTATTGGAACATACGGTGGAGGAAACAACTCGTTGAAAAGTTGGTTAGAAAATTGTGAGTGACTTGGTCCCCAGCATGCCGTCGTTTGACGATCCCTAGAAACGGCAAAAAATGGCTGAATTACCCTTGAAGGGTATGGGAGGGTGGGGGAGGAATTACACGATCTTTCGGTGTTGTGATTTAGATCTTCAGAACATTATTTTGGACGCGACATATTTACTAATTCGTTCATTAATACTGACGTAATTCCCCAGACTCCGTAAACCTCCTTCCCCTTTCCCCCGCCGCGGCCGGGGCGGCGGCCCCCCCCTCCCCAATAATGTGAAAACGTCTCAGGAAAGCTTCATCCTCATCATCACGCTTTAGCCAGCAGCCCCCTGCTTCTTGGATTTAATGGAGGCAAGAAAGGAATAACCAATCCAACTTCCTCTAAGGAAAGAACTCCTGAAGCAGCACAGCGGCAAGACGCTCCACCAAAAATTGGAAGCTATACACCTTCATGTCAGGTAACTTGGAAGTCCAACCTCTTAAAGGCAGGGTTTTCGACACCGGTCACAAACCGAATGCTTCACTGCCATCGTGAATCCACGATCAAGGTTTATGAGAGCAAATGGAGAAAGTGAATGGACTGGTGCAGTAAACACCGCATCGATCCCTGCAACCCCAGCCTCCAACAAGTGGCAGAATTCTTGCCAAAACTACTCCAGATAGACCTGTAAACAAAGGCATTTAAGGGGTACAGGTCCGTGCTGGCCTTAATGGGTAAAATTGACATGCTAAACGTAGTGTTTTCTCGACTCGTCCAGGCCTATGGGGTACAGAGGCCCAGAACCAAGAAACTCTTCCCAACGTGGAACTTTCCCCACCTTCTGAAGAACTTACCCGAAGCCCCCTACTAACTGCTGGACAAAGCCCCTATCTACCTCCTGACTCAAAAAGTATTCCCCCTGCTGGTCATGGCAGCAGCAGCACACCAATCAGAGCTAGCTGCACTCGCAAGAGATAGAGTATTTGAGAAATTTGTCACTATTCTTCACTTGCCCGAATTTGGGGCAAAAAGTCTTCATCCAGACGAAGCTCCCTCCCCACTCTTTGTGAAAGCACTTTCAACACTGGTTAGGCCGGGAAGCTCGGATAGGTTTCAGTGCCCAATACAGGCCCTTAGGTACTACTTGGCCGCCACTTAGCACTTGGAACGTCAGTTGACCCTTAAAATGGCGCAGACCCAGAAGGAAGTAGTCCGGACGCAATCATCGCGTATCTTCCAGAAGACGACTGTGAATTTAACTTTGACAACAACCTTCTTCAAAATCGGCAGTAACTTTGGCAAACCAGCGGGAGAACTCATACTACCGGCCATAATAGGCCAATGGATTTTCCGTGTGATCAAACGTGCATACAAATTGCAACAAGACTCAGCTGACCTCGCACACTCCATCAAAGCACATGAACTTAGGGCTCTTGCCTCTTCCTGGGCCATCGCAGCCAGTGCCCCTTTAGATGAAATCCTGGAGTCATTTTCCTGGAAAACCAGAACAACCTTCATAAATCATTACACGAAGGACTGCCAAAACATGCTTTTCTGCCACGGGGTGAGAGTCATGCAGTTGTGGGGAGCCACATTGCAAGGACATAAAGTTAGACCCACCACAGAGAATCTGCATCATCACTGTAATGAGGTTAGTGCAACTGGTGAGAAATGTAATATATAAACTTTAGAAAATTAAGGTCGTGAAAATTAAAGGCTCGGGGTAATCATCCTCTAGTGGAAAAGGAAGTTGGAGTCCTGAACCATGGAAAATGAACCCTGTGGCCAGGGTGGGTCGAAATTCTCAAATCATAAAATTCGCTCGGGTCGACAAGTCGTCCATGAGTTGGATAAAGTTAGCAATGAAAAAGGTAAGTATTTTATGATATTTGATAAAAACGTAATTTTATGCTGAAATTGGTTTTTCAGTTATCCTAAAATACTTACCTTGACCCATCCCACCTCCCAATTGTCGAACCGTAACGTGCTAATTGTAAGTGGAGGAGGAAATGGTAGACAAGCTTAACGGCGCATACGCCACCATGCGGGATAGAGCAGAAGTTATGAGAAAATAATAAATAAATTAAAAAATTTAGGACGTGGGCCTATTTTAGGGACTAGAACATTAAGGTCTCTATTTCAGTCCCTAGCAATGAAAAAGGTAAGAATTTAGTATAAGGGGCCCAAGTAAAAACTAATTTTGGCTATAAAATTCCTTCTTTAGGGTGGTGTGGGAGGTGGAGTTCTAGGTATAGCTTGAAGCGCTTGGCAAGAAATCCACAAATTTTAAAGTTATGCTTATTTCCCCAAAATTCTTCCACATTCGTTCCAGTTGTTTAGGAGTTCAGTATTTTAGCTCCGTACCCTGGCACCCTTTATTTGGTTGGCGGGCGGTACAGTCAGGAAAGCTTGTGAGCCCGTGGTTGACTACCACCGGATACCCACCTGGTAACCACTACTATCATGTAAACACAGTCGCTACATAGGAAGAACGACGATGTACTAGCACAAATCCAGCATGTGTGTGAGTGCATGGAATGATCACAACTTTGTATTGTGGCACAAAATTATCTAGCATTTAGAAGCTGCAGCACTAAACTTTCATCAGGAAGCGTCAGTAGAAGAACGATGTTGCCACAGTTAAACACCAATTCGTGCCGAATATTTTACCCTGATAGGTAAAATTATAACACTAAAATAAACACAAATTTCACAGGCTTTCAAACCTAACAAATCTGAGGGTTCAGCAGAATTTTAAAGGTTTTAATCGTGATGGTTAAAGCTGCTCACCCATCTGTAGGAGTTTCTCAATGTCGCTGGGATGTTCCACAAACCCTTTAAATTTAAAAGTGTTAAAAGTCTAAATGACAACGCAAAAATGGTTAGCACTTTTACCTTGGGTATCCGAAAGGCTGTGATTTATGCATGCGACTTGCGGCATCCCCACTTCTGTGCTGCTAGCCCACCACCTCTCACACACAGCTTCCGCTAGCTAAAAAGTAAAATGTGGGACATCGAGCCAAGCCTGTCTTTCTTTTATACAAGCTGGCGTCTGGGTTGGGAAATTTTCTGCAATCCACCAGACTTCCCGGTCACGTAGGCCATTTTAACTTTAGGTATTAAACCGCGCAAATATTCCAGAGACTAGTAGCATTCTAGATGTAAAGCAGTTTTGAAAAATGGGCACTATTTGTCCCTAAAACGTCACTACAGTTGGCAATACATGTCATTGGCTGCCATATGGTTTTAACATGACACCGAGTTTGCATAGCGCTATAATTGAGATGACATCTACAAAAAAACTAATTAGAGCTGCAATGAATGTTCAAAGATCAGAGAGCATTTCGATAATCATATGTCTTACAAAATGTAATCGAGAATTACATTTAATTTCCCAGTTAAAGGTATACTCAACTTCAAAAGCGAATTAACTCTTCCAACCATTTCTTTAGCTAGTCGGGGGTCAATACATTGACTAACCAATTAATAATTGGTGTATTTGTTACAAGAATAACATTGGGCATTTAAGCTGCTAGCAAGTTAAACAGTTTATTACATCATGAAGTCAAACTGGATTTCAGACACCATAAATTATATATGTAAACAAAAATGGGGAGGGGGGCTTGAATCCCACAATAAACCTTATTTCAATAATGCTAAAGAAACGTGTGAGTTGCAGAGGGTCTTTAATAGTAAAGAGTGAATCATTTAGAAACTGCAATCACACGCCAACACTCCTGCCACTAGGGATGGAACAAAGTAGAAAAGGTCTAAACTTCCTCGTTGTCGTTAATGTACCATAATATATTATAAAAGAAAAAATTTAGGGAGACACTTGTTAAAGCTTACAAATTACTAACTTGACATTGGCACGGACTATCCTACACCTGTAGTAATACCATAGCGGCAAAGATGTGATGTATCTTTTTCCTCTGCTTAATGTATTCGTATGTGTTTTTTAAACAGCCTAAATGGGTATAATTAAAGCTTTACTAAAATTTAGTGATGGGTTCATTCCTAGAAAAAGTATACAAATTATTTACAAGGGTCATCTTATTCCTGTTTAAAGATCAAGTGGTTGTCATCTTGGTGGTTTGTTAATTCAGTACACTCCTAATGCTCCTGAAATCCTTTTTTAATGCGTTAACGTCCAGAGAAGTGGGGGTTAAAAGTTAGTTTCCAACTTCGCAATAGTACACTACATCTGTGTTGCCTGTGTTCTGCACTCGATAAAAATATAAAATTACGGTCGAACATATTTATTCGGAGCCATGGCCCGTAGCCAAACGCCCCAATGCCTTAAACTATTACACCTTAGACCATTATATCACTATCAAACCTCATTATAACAATACCTCTTAACAACAATAGACCTATCGTAACAATGTTATTTTGAGTCTCATCAAGCAACAGTGCATGCAAAAATAATGGTTTATAACGATAAACCTGCTATAACATTCTACTTCCAAGGACCCTTGGACATCGTTTTAAAGAGGTATCATTGTATAAGGTTTAGCAGTAAACTGAGTGTTTCACATCAATGTCAAACTACATTCAGAGTCACAATGTCGACATTCGTCTAAAACACTTTTCAGTTTTATATAACAAATTTAATTATTTACACCATGGAATTGACATTATTATTATTGTAAACTATCAAAAATCCATTACCAGGCTATTTGCAATCTGCCGTAAACATATTTTTCCATTATTATGTATTAAATTAGCACAGCCCTTAAGAATACAAAAAAAAATAGTTTTCTGGAAGTGCAAAAACCACATCCCCTACACCCTTTCCTACCTCCCTCGTGTACTGCTCCGTACATTTGCCATAATTTCAACTTGTTTTAGTAACTACAGAAAATGAAAATATTTAGATAGCATTGTACCTAAACTAGACAGGACTATTCTTGACTCGCAAGGACGATTAACAATTTTAAAGATAGGTCTGATTGGGAGTAAATTTTAGGTACATAAACCGGTCACTATCTTCAATCTGTTGTACTCATTTATTTGTTCCAAATTTGTTTGGAATATTGTGTGACTTAAGCCGAATAATGTCGTACATGGGTTCCAAAATGAAAACAGTTTCTTGTTTTTTTTTTTGGGGGGGGGGGG
>JAHWFP010064998.1:22773-50950 GCA_023313725.1 Lithobius niger
AGAACTATTAGTCGGTGCGATTAACTTGGCGAATGTTTTGGTGTGTTGATATCACTCCTTTGAAGGGCCGAACCATTTGGAACTTGGTGGTCCCTTTTAGCAGTTTTGGTATTTGATATGATATCACTTCTTCATTAGACTCAACTCAACTAGCCTGCAGATTTGTAATAAAGTGCCACGTCAGCAGTACTTGAGTGGTAATTTTTTTATATTTTAATTTCATATTTACTTCTTTGAGAGGTCGAACCATTCTCAACTTAGTTGCCCCATTATTAGTTTTCGGTTTTGTTGTAATATTAAAAAAAAAAAATTATCTAATTCCTTTGTGGGGCTGAGCCATTCTCAACTTGGTGGCCTCTTTACCAGTTTTTGGCTTTATTTTGAAATTTTGTTTGTTTTTCGTGAATTGGACGTACACACAATTTCTTTGGCAACGTTGTTTAGATTTGTGAGGACTCACTAGCGTGTGTCTAGATACCCACATCAGTATACACGTTGTCATTGTCGTTGGCCGTCCAATCAGAGACGATGCCGACAATACTAACAATGGTTATAATAATACTTTCGTACTTACGCGCCATCCCACGCCATTCCTTTACACCCCCAGGCTGTAAACCAGAAAAGGTATTCAGTTCGTGTCATACTGCAGCCATTCGACAAATTTCATAGCTGGAAGCCTTCCCGTTATCTCGGTACGGGTGAATAATCACCCAATGGGAATTAACAAGGGGATGAGCTGACTAGAAAAATAAAAAAACTAGTAACTAGCAACACATTTACAACGTTATTGCGGGTCAAATTTCGTATTGAAAGCCACTTAGCTGACATTCCTACACAAGTTAATTTTTGTCAGGTTGGTCATTGCTCTCTATTTTACCACAATTTAAGCTTTTGTGCGGCATTATTATTTTTCCCTAAGTACCTGAAATATGCCAAACTATGCTTCCAGATATAAGACACTGACGCTATGGCATCGTGCTACAATGGTTTACAACCTTGACAATTGAATTGATGTGATATTTGTTGCCTAACTTGGCTAAAATTATTACAATAGTTCATGTAGTCCTTGTGTTGTAGGGCTCAAAGCAGTGAAACGATCAGTTAAAGATCAACAATGGTGAAAATGGAATTCTAGACAATACACAAAGTGGAGCCAAATATTTGCATAACTTTGATGCCACAACCAGCATTTGTTTATATTTGCATTTCTACTTGGATCTAGACATGCTAATGTGTTGAAGCCAAGTAACAGTAGATCATCTGATTGTTAAAAAATTGATTGTTAATGATAAAAAGGCAAAGCCTGACTAGCAGACATGTGTCTGTTAACTGTAAGTAACTAAAAGCATATTTTGGCATGTTCAAGATAAATCCCAATGCGACAGAAATCTTTCAAATTGTGGTATATGTAAGAGGAAGGTGCAGGGATAAAGAAAAACTGAAAGTTAAACGCTGAGTGTCCACCATTCATAGAGAGAAAGATACTTTGTTGTTTTTACGTTACTGACTAGTTGGTAACTAGCTAGTAAAATGTTAAATGTTAAATGGCCCTATGTTAAATCCCATAGACTCATTGCTCATGGCTAAAATTGAGAACGCCTACGTAGCTGAATTTTTGGCACACGGATGCATGGTGATCTGAGCATGGTCCTTTTGTTTGTTTGGGAGTTGTAGGGGTCAGGACAAATGCGTGGGAGGGTTTTAAAATTTGCCACCAGCGAATTTAAATTTCGTTTTTTTTCGAAGTTGCAACCAAAGATTTCAAGCAACAATGTCTTGAACAATCAACACTTGTCTTTAGATTTATTGTAAAAGCCTGGACGAACTAAAAACTGAACTGTAACGAAGGACAAAATAAGTTAACATTCACGTTGCTGTGGATTGCGTAAGAATAAAAGGGATGCACGTTAGATGATGGTTACGCAACAATACGAGCGTCCACGAGCTAACAGGGGTTTTGTGAATAACCCCAAAATAAAATGCTTCGCGTTCTGCTGTTTTAGTAACAGCGACCTTTGGGGGTTTCTGCATGACTAAATGTCAACGAAATCTTGAAAAATTAAGGGGAGGGTGCAGGGATAAGCAAAACAACTGAAGAGGATACGTTGATTGAGTGAGCGAAGTAAACGAAATTAGCGATTGTTAGCCAGTGTGTGCAAAAATGGGATTGAAGCAACTTAAGCATGTGAAGAATGGTCATAGAATAAACTAAGCCGTGGCATTTTTGCATCTAATGCTAATTGGCAATGGTAAAGTTGAAAATTATAACTGAAAATTTATAGAAAAAAATTCTTCTAGAATAAAGGTACAGAAGAAGATAAGATGGCATAATCTTATGTACGTTCTCAGTCCTATGAAAGTTGTGATATCCACCCAAAACCAAAACTGGTAGAAAACCAGCCAAGTTTCCAAAACGATCGGCCTTTGAAGGTAGTGATATCAGTCAACCAGGGAAAGGCCGCCAAGTTAATCGCACCCAATAATACGTTGGACGTTAAATGAAAACTTAAAGATTGCTACAGCGAGTAGCAATCTTTAAGTTTTTATTTAACTTTCGAACTATTAGTCAGTGCGATTAACTTGGCTAATAGGATTGACCTTGGCGGCCCCTTTCCCTGGTTGAGTGATATCACTACCTTCAAAGGCCGATCGTTTTTGGAAACTTGGCCGGTTTTTTCTACCAGTTTGGTTTTGGAATTTTAGAAGATAGCACTTTATCAAATATGTTGTAAAACATGCATTAAGCTTAAATCAGGAGGAAAAATATCAATAATTTTTTTTTACATTAAAACTATAATAATAAAACACATTTATCAATAAAATTTGTTAATATAAAAAAATCGGGTGTTGGCACCTCAGCACTATTAATACCAGACACCACCTCATTCATGAGTACTGGAGAAAACCTAGTACCGGAGTAGTACTAAGCATGGTACCAGCACCGGGGCCTGCTGAAAATTTTCTGGCACCGCCCACCACTAGTGTGGGGTAACTGCGGGGAGGTCTCGAGGTGGTTCTACAGATAGTTCGATTTGTGCTGCTAAGAATGACTCGACTCTTTATCTCGACGTGCACGATTTTGTTGCTTAACAGCTTTACTATATACAGTATGTCCCAGAAGTCCCGTCCAGGTTAAATACGGCATTAAGACTTGGGTGTAGGTTGGTGATAATAACATGTTCGTATAGGAAGTCACCTATGGTGAATCCGATGATGATATCCAAAATGACCTTGAAGGTCATCTTCAAGGTCATCCAACGTGTAACTCCTAAACTACGCGTGGTACGGGCATAAGTAAATTAGAAAGTTGTGCTGGATCTTGGGACTATACAACACAGAAAGCAGCACAAAAATTGCGTACAAAACAAGGAAGATTGGCAAAAGAAGACGGGTGATGCAGAAAGGTTATCCTTGCGGTAGTAGGATTGCAGAAATAGGCCTAGTTGAACCATACAACGAAACAGCAACAAGGAAAGTAAACATTCTTGCTTTGTTCCGGTAATACTGTAAAATAAACTTTGGTGCCATATTTAAGGCAAAAGTTCCAGGTGGGCAAACCTTGAAAGGGCCCATATTGTCCTTAAACTCCTTTTACAATATGATTTAACATACAGTTGGATATAAAAGGTTCAATTAAATATTTTTGTGAGAATGAAATGGGATTACGATTTGACTCTAGTAAAACTAATAAACTAGCAAGTTATTGAAAAAAAAGTCACATGCAAATAGTGATTTTTAATTAAAAGAAAGTTTCAAGTACCGAGTTCTTAGCCCATTTCTGATACCGCCTCCCCTGCTCCTTTTTCTAGGATGCAGTCCACTAGGCTGTGCTTTGTTTGACGTGCTCGGGTTCCCAGGGAACTCTTATAGACTTCACGGTTTGCCTCTGTACTTGGGTTTCATTTTTCTCTCGCGTTTTTACAGCTATTAGGTGAATACAGTCGACAGCACACAAAGGTTTATTAGACCATATTTAAACCTACCAAATACTATATGATATGTGTTTCTGCAATGTTCGAAGTATCCTAAGTAATTGTGTATTTGATATTTATTTTTAGCTTACTAAAAGTTCATCAGAATCTGGTGATCCCAAAAAAGACATCATTCTGGGTCATCTGCAGCGGCGGTTTCCTGACTACGCCTCCACTATTGCTGGCCATAAGGATCATGTAAGCCATGTAAGTAGCATGGAAAATGTTTGTTCAGTGGTTACCCAACCGTTACGTCTTATGTTATGTGTCTGAAGAGTTGTATTTGCATGGAATGTTTGCTATGTATATGTCTTGCTGCAAAACAAAAGATTTTACCAAATTACAGTAGGTATAGATTGCTCTGTAGTACTGACCTCCAACGTCTCATGTCCTTTGTTAGTAGTATGTTTTGCCTGTTCACAGGCTAACCCTTAACACCTTAGTTTAGCTTATTTTCCCATCTCATGGAAGCGATTAACCCCTAACTATACTGTTGTTATTCCTCCCCAGTTTGGAACCATGCCTCGTTCTGGTGGTGGTGGTGGTGGTGGTGGTGGCGTTGGTGGTGGTGGTGGTGGGGATGGCAATGACTGGACAAGAGTCCAGGTTGTCCACGTAAGTGTAGAATTGTGTACAGATTTTCCTTGCATTCCTCCAGTTTTTCCTTCCATTCCTCCAGTTTTTCCTTCCAGAATTTAGCTCTGGCAAAAAAAAAAAAAGAAAATAAATGTTCTGAACAACAGAGCGAAGTTTAATGTTGTAATGTTAGTATGCAGAAGGACTCGCCTCCTGGCATATTTATAGTTTTGTTCCTTGTAGAAATAGACATCGATTCTTAATTACAGAAATTAGCACTTGGTCAGGCTAAGGTGATAAGCAAAAAGTGCATGTCAATTATATTAGCGGTATGTGTTTGAAGCCAGTTTCTGTAGTTCCGAATACCACACGACGGCTTCATGGCATGTTCCGGCATGCACAGGAAGGCCTTATCCTGGGCTGGAGCATAAATTAATGTTTATCGCAAACGCATTTCATTTGTACAATTAATATGCTGTTTTCGTTTACGAGATTTTGTAATTATTTCCATAAAATGGTGTTGGTGGGATAATCAAGGTGTTCGAATAATCCAGGGTTAGATAATCAAGGTGTTCTTATAATTGGCGTTTCGGATAACAATTCCGGATAGATAATCAAGGAGTTCGGATAATCGGAGGTTCAGATGATGGTGGGTCAGATAATCGAGGTGCTCAGATAATCGAGACAATTCGAGAAATTCGGACAATCATAGGTTCAGGTAATCAGAGGTTCGGATAATCAAGACATATCTATAGGAAATTTGTACACTACACCACAAAAATATAGCCTAGGAAATTATGCACAAATGGAGTATATACTTATACTGATATCTTCCACCTTCATCAAAAGGAAGTGTTGGCAAGAAAGACGAAACGAAGATCACATCTTTTTACGTCTTATTCCTGAGTGGTTTTAAAATGCATTTTGGGTCCCTAAATTTACATCCCTTTCCACTGAGCAAAGTATCTTTGCTCTGTTATTTACTCTTTATTTTTTTATTTTGTATCCTCAAGCTGTTTTTAAGATTTTGATAAGGTTTTAAATTAATGATATGATACCACAAACAAATTGGTTTTAAACAGGAGTGCATAAAATTCTTACTGGACATAATTTCCCACAAAATTTTCCTGCAGATTTTTCCAATTTCCACAGCTTTGCATTATGTAAGCAAGCCATTTTTCAGTGAATTTCCAGTTCTCTAAAATTTTCCGCAAACCTCATTCTAACGTTCTGTCATATTCTGCATACCTGGTTTTAAATAATTTTTGTATTGAATAACTTTTGTCTTTGTCGCATTAATGTATGCGTTTTTTGTTTAGGCTGGCTGATAGTGAATATTCAGTCCTTGCTTGTTCTGTTGCTCAAACAACAAAGCTTATACAGGGTGATCCACAAAAATCTGACGACCCAACATTTTCTAAGTCCAACTTTTTTAGTTAGCACCCCTCCAAACCAGGAGAGGAAAGAAATCAAATGTAATGAAACCGGAAAGTTTTCCGTCGTCTCCTGGTTCTTAGAAGTGCTAACTAGAAAAGTTGGACTTAGAAAATTTTGGGTCGCCAGTTTTTTATGGAGGGTGAGTCAAAAGTATCGACCCAGTAGAGTTTACAGCCCCATGATTTGGTGTAGCCACCAAACAACCATCGATCTTGACCTCCACGGAGGGGGCCACATATTAAGATCATTAAGGGGTGCCCTCTGACCCTGCCCCCCTTAAATAAATTTTCTACTTCCTGTTCCTTTAGGAATAGGATAGTGATCCCAAGTTGAAATATGTGCATGGAGCTAATTCATGGTGAATGCAGAAAACAGCATGGAAATCGGTCAACAATAGCATGAGCTATGACCAAAACACGTTAGCACACATGTTGGCTTCAGTGCATAAAATAATACCCTGAGCCGTTGTGTGAATTGGTTAATTGTATGTAATAAAGTGCAGTAGGGAGTAGCAAACGTAACGAAATTCATAAGGGTTCGGCTACCACATGTTTGTGCAGGTGTTTGTAACACATGTAACAAACTGGTGTTCGACCTTGTAGCGCCTGTCAAGGTTCGAACAAATATTTCAACAAATGTGCTGTCAGCCATAGAAACGTACTGTCTACGTCAACTAGTGACTTGTGCCTCCCTTCCCGAAATCAGTGTGCAAGAAAGAAGTCCTTTCTTTGACACTCAGGGGAATAGGTATTGAGATCAAGAATGGTTGCTCCCCACCCTGCCTCCCTTAAATAAATATTCCACTTCCGGTTCCTTTAGGTTGAATACCAACGCCTACATGTGCAACAAACATGTACGCAAACATGTCCTAGTGGCACACTTCATGAACATCGATACGTTTGCTATTCCCTACTGCACTTTATTACATGCAATCAACCAATTCACACAATGGCTCAGGGTATTAGTTTATGCACTTAAGCCAACATTTGCACTAACGTGTTTTGGTCATAGCTCATGCTATTGTTGACCGATTTACATGCTGTTTTCTGCATTCACCATGAATTAACTGCCCGCACATATCTCAAATTGGGACCAGTGCCCCATTCCTAAAGGAATCGGAAGTAGAAAATTTATTTAAGGGGAGCAGGATCGGGGGCACCCCTTAATGATCTTAATATGTGGCCCCCTTCGTGGTGACCAATGATCGATGGTTATTTGGTGGCTAAACCAAATCATCGGCTGTAAACTCTTAATAGGTCGATACGTTTAACTCACCCTGTATTATTATTAGTTTGGGCAAGTTGAATTTGAATTACCCACGTCGTTACGGAAACCACTGATATTTACAAAAGCTGCTTATAATGCTCCACAGGTGGTTCGCTCTAGCAGCGAGGCTGGGACGCACCAGTCTGTCAATGTGAGCGTATGTGGAACTTGTGTGAAGTTCATGAGCGGAATCTTTTAGATCCGAAACTGCCTGATGACAAGAAATTCCAGACCTCGAAAATGGGCGTCATTTAATGAACTAGAATGGAGGAGTATTGATGAACGATTCCATTCAATCGTGTGGTTCTTTTGTGAATTCACGTGATTGGCAATTCCATTTTATGTGTCACCACTATGCACATCGTTCTGATGTGGAGATCCACTTGTGGAACTGTCTGTGTTTTCACAACTGTAGACAGCTCCACGTGTGTCGCAGGAGATGCAGTAAATGATCCCTCTATGGCTGAAAATCTGGGGGGGGGTGCGCGCCACGACTGGCAGTGGTTTCATCTGCGCGTGTCCGTCAATACTTCACTCTGCACAATGCCTTCTTGATGGCAGTATTGATTAATCTGGCAGGGTATTACAGCAGCAGTAACTTCGCTTTGCAAGTTGGAGACCCCTGTCCCTGTCTCATGCGAGAGTGAGTGGTTGATGATCCTGTTTGGATTGCCCTTAACTGGTGTATGGAGCTGTAGGAAGTGGGGTATCTTTTCCCGATTCGGTGGCTCTTCAGAAAGGTTCGAACTGGGTGGACGTTGGCTTTTGAGGGAGCCTTATCGTCAAGAATATGTTTTGCCCACGATCTCCTCATCAGACGTGTAGATTTCACGAGTTGAGGGTGTGGAGCACGAGGGTGATTCTTGTGTCTTGGGGGTCGCAATGATGTCTTCGACAAACCTTCTCCAGGTAGGCATTTCCGAGAAAGCAGTGGTGATCTTCTTTTTGAGAAACTACAATTTCTGCAAGTTCAGGTGAGCATGAATTTCAACACTTCCCAGTCTAACATGTTGGTATCGTCGTCAACTCCAACTCATCCTGCAGATGTAGCAAGCACTTCTAAAAGAAGCGAGTGTGCCAGGCTGGGGATCAATGCCACGACGTCAAATAACACCAACCTGTGACCGAATTTTGTTCAGATGTTCGAGCAGATCTTGGGTGTTTCTAAGTGTATGGCGACCCCAGATGTATTTTTGGAGCTGTTCAGTCAGCTACCAATCGATAGGCTTGATTGGACCGTGTTTGGCTGATGTAATGAGCCTCATGGGCCATCCAGGTGGTGGGCAGGGTGGAATGCGCAGGAGGGAGTAGATCACTTCTTTTTTTCTTGTCAATCAGTCTTCTGGAGTTTAAATTCCTACGTTTGGAGTCAATTTGATTGTGGATGGGCTGTCCATTCTATTCGATGCCTGATACATCCCAGTACGCTCGATGCCTTCAAGCACTTTTGTGTCGTGATCCAGTGAAGCCGTCACCACTGCAGTGTTCGCTTTGTCTGAGTAGCACACAGTGATGGAAGGATTGTTCGGGAATAGCGCCGCTCACAGGGTGCGCACGGGCCTGGGGATAGGCTTGAAATGCGCAGGGAGATCTCCGTACCAGTCTCTGCATACTTAGACAGGTTGGAGGGCTGTCACGGAGGGTTCTGTCATCG
This sequence comes from Lithobius niger, assembly GCA_023313725.1. Taxonomy (NCBI): domain Eukaryota; kingdom Metazoa; phylum Arthropoda; class Chilopoda; order Lithobiomorpha; family Lithobiidae; genus Lithobius; species Lithobius niger. The sequence continues at coordinate 31,678 of JAHWFP010064998.1, forward strand.
GGTCGCGCAGCCGATGAGAGACGATGGCCCCACGTGTATCTGGAGTACATCACTCGGAGGTCTGCCGTGAAACTTGTCATGAGTGTGGGTGGACGGCACAAACTTTGGGTCCAGAACTTTGGGTGTAGTGTGCAACTTTTCTATTGATATGTCTACGATCCACCACAGTAAACTCTGGTTGCCTGTATTCTCGGATAATCAGAAGTTCGGATAATCGCGACCAAACAAATCCGGACTGTACGTTAACCATACAATTGAAAGCATAGTACTGGAGGGGCAAAACTCGAATAGTAGACTTTACGAAAAGTGAGGCATTTGATACTGTTGTTGTTGTTTGGCGCGCACCCCAGCATTAGCCATAGCGCCATAAGGAGAGAGGGACAGTTTTGCTAGGTAAATTCCATCGGAAATTCCTAGGATCTTTAACATGCCACAATCGACATGAGCACGAGACATCACAAGGCCCTTCTCGTCCCGAAAATGCCAGGGGTGGCTGAGGCCGGACTCGAACCCGGGTCCTCTGGCACGTGAGACGATCATGGTAACCATCAGGCTACCTTGCCCCTTGTCAATTAAATTAGTCACGTTGGTAAATAAAATATTTTTCCTAATGGTCAGTTTGTCCGGTGGATTAGTATACAAAAAGCCTCAACCGAACTTTTGCTTCTTGTTGCTGGATTTTAATGTTTAAATATACCATATTTTAAAGGCTTTTCTGCCAGCTTTCCAATGGTGCTAACCTCGAGCTCCTTAGGGCTCATTTACAATGTAAACGCTTGCACATAAGCATGACACTCAACGCACGACGTGTATGCCAGTTCATGAGCAGAGCAGTGCACTCAGTCTGCTTGGCCCGCTCACGACATTGTCAAGCTAAGGCAAGCGCTCTTTCAAACGTGTGAGCTTGCTAGTGCTGGTCCGCTACCTCAATCCAACTATGCTGTTTCACAACTTCTATAAGAGCAAGATTATGTGCCATACGGGTCAAGGTCACTGTAATTAAGATTTATTTTGAGCATTCGACCTTTTGGTACACCACTTTTTCCTTCTTGTGGCATCGATGGTATGCGTTGATGCTGCCATTTTCCTATCCCAGCATGCAACTAAGTATGCGTGCGTCGTTCAACACTCACTGATCTAGGTCCAGTAGCTATTCGCGTAATGCTTGAAAATATCCAAACGCGCACGTTGGTCCACTTGCTCTACAATTGTAAAGCGGTAGTTTCAAGCGCCGAACGTCGCGCGTACGCGTCATAATCAACTTTATAAATGTTCAGAAGTTATGAGGCAAAACTGTTACAGAGAATTCTTTATTTTCAGAAAGGTTTTTGACGTATGCATTGCACATACAAGGACGTGTAAACATACCACAATTTATAAGAAAAACGTGTCCTTTGACAGAATGATTATCACTAGAATGGATGAGGTTTTTGTTTTAGTGGTGTCTGATGACGTCTTAAAAAATTACGTTAGGTTGATGACAAAGTTACACATTCGGTGATTAAAAAAATTTGGTGTACCAGACAATGACGAGTGAAAAATAATATGAATCTGCATGGAGAGTGGAAAGGGGACCCTGGCAAAGTCTCTGCCAGTCAGGGTGGTGTGAGAGGCAACCAGACTTTTTCAGCCGCTGTGGGATCTGTTTTGGACCGTTCTAGACATTCTTGGTCCACTGCGATGATTGGAATTTCGGGTTATCTCCTTGCCCTTCTTTCATTTTCTAAAAATGTGTTGTTTGGTTCAGAATTAAGCCTGTTTCTCTACAAAAGAAGTTTGCTTCAGACGACACAAGGCACACAAAAATAGACACAAACAAAAGTTATTTACAAGATCCTGTTTGTCATCCATGGGTTCGTTTTAGCATTCAAAACAAGACTTAGTTTAAACTGGAACGGCTAAAGAGAGAACACAGAATTAAAAAAAAAATACCTCTGTAGAAGCAAATCTGATAAGGCATTAAAAACTTGGCTTTTTGTGTATGTGTCCGTACGTTTGTCGCTGTATATCTTTTTGTGACAGTAGGCTATAACTTTTACTATTTTTCTCATATTTGCTCCTAAATTTGTTTGGCTACTTTGAGCTATGGTCCCTATACGAGCTGTGCGAGTTTAAAGATAGCTGCCCGTTGTATTTTCCAAGATACGTATTTTGATGTTTTGTATGTGATAGGACTAGCAATAGACAATGCTCAACTAAGTCATCACTTTTGCATGCACTGTTGTGTGAATCCCCTAAAAAAGGGGGGTTTTAAAGGACAGTAGCTTTGGGCAAGTATTTTTCTGATATTTATGTAACAAGTATTAATTATCGGTATGATTAGTTGCTACAGTACAAAGAAAACCAGCCATTTCTAGTTTTTCAAAATCTCTTCCTACATTTTATACTAGATACAGTGCACTACTATTGTGTAGTTATGGAAGTGAGACATAAATCTGATGTGATTTTTTTAATCGTTAGAATCAATTTAATCCAGTTATTTTGTGTTCTAACTTTTTTAGGTTGGATCACATTAGTCAATTTCACTTTTTAGTCGATGCTGCTTAAAAAATGGTAATATTAATCAAAATTGAGTTGATCCAATGTATTGTACATATCTATTTTGTAAAATATTCGTATTATTGAGAATTTTCAAAGATCTGACGATTTTCATCATAATGACGGTCAGATTATAAACCGTCTGCTGATTATAATTGACAGAGCTTTGAAAATTTGTGGTAATACTACCATTTCACCTAATACAACCGTATTCCAATGGGGCAGATCACGTTTATGCATCCACGTGAAGATCTAAACCATCATTGCTGACTACATTATGTGGCGTGGTAAATTTTTTGCATCTTGTGCTAAGGGTGTACAACGGAGTTCTTTACGCTTTGTTTTCACTTTTACCAGAGTCATCTATACTCACAACGCGGACATCCCATGTACCAGCCACCAGCCTGCATATACGACGATGACCCTGGCATTATGTCAGAGGTGGAAACCTCAGCCACTGGTTTCCGGCGGGGAGGCAAGCAGCGTTCTAGCCTGCCTGTAGTTCGAACTCCAAATAAAACTTTGGAACGGCCTTTGGGTAAGTGTACGTTGATTACAATAAAGTGTAAATTTGTGGTATGTTCATGTAACAAAGTTGTTACATGGACAACAAGGAAATATGTCGTAAGCTGGTGCAGTTACTCTCACGGTTGGTACACGTGCTTGTATTTGCTTTAAAATAAATTCCCAGTATCCAAAAACCTTTGATTTTGATGTAAATCGCTTCTTAAAAGTCATTCAAATTAGTCGTAGGCATTGTTTGTACAGGGTGGTCCACAAAAAACTGACGACCCAACATTTTCTAAGTCTAACTTTTCTAGTTAGCATCCCTCTGAACCAGGAGAGAACAGCAATCAAAGCTAATGAAACGGGAAGATGTCTGTGCTCTCTTGGCTCTGAGGGGTGCTAACTAGAAAAGTTGGACTTAGAAAATGTTGGGTCGTCAGTTTTTTGTGGACCACCCTGTATAATAATGATTCTTAGATCTTGTTGAATTTGTGTTACTTTGTTCCTAACATTTGATTTAAAAGCATAATTTTAAATGTTTTAGTGGTTATATATTTAAATACCTTCATCATCAAACGACTGTTCTGTTTCACTGCATTGTTGATTTGGTAAGTTGTTAGCTATGACAAATTCTTATTAAAACCTTTCCAACAACATCGAACTTAATCGCGATGTAATTACTTCACATACATCAAAGCTTATCTATCTGTAAGTTGCTCTTTTGTAGTGATCGTAACTTGTTTTAATGAATGGCATCTTTTGTTATGAAACAAAAAGATAAATTTCCATAGCTATTTGATACCAAGGCACTGTGGCATTACTCATTAATCATGACCTAAAATGCAAATAAAAACATGTACCTCGCTGGGAATGATTTATGCTGTAGAAATTGTAGACAGTCTCCCAAGCAGTTATTAAATTCACTAATAGTTGGAAATTTTCGAAGCTGTTGCTGCACATCTTCTTCTTCAGGAAAAATGATGGCGACAATAACTAGAATGGTTTCTGTTAGATCCTGGAAGCATGTCGGGAAAGCAATTTCATTGGTTTATATTAAGCAAGAAGAAGTTGTATCAGATTGTGCCATGATGTACTATTAAATACTAGCATCGTACCTGGCTTCGTAATGATGCCCACAATTAGCCCTAAAAACTACCACCTTTTCACATCCTTCAAAGGGACCTTTAGTACTGGTAGTACACGTAATTTCTGCAAACATTTAGCACACGGTGCTTTTTTTTTACGTTTATCAACCAGTGTGTTTGCCAGCACTTCATAGACATTCAAGAAGGTGATAAAATGTGTTGTTGCCCAGTTGCAACAATATAAATATGTGGAAAATTTTGGTTTGTTGTGCAGAGAAGATGGACGAAATAAATGTAATTGAACTGACGAGTTTTTGGTGTACAAGAAGTCGAAGGAACTTATTGCCTTTATTATCATTCAAGTGTATAGTGAGTGTTATGTTCTGAACATCAAGTTAAACATATATGGAACTGCAGTATTTGTTCGTATTATCATTTCTTTCTAGAATGGTGTTCAAATAGTATGCACACATCGTAATTATTAACATAAATAGATGAACAACAAGATAGTGAAACTGGATTTAAATGCTGCCTCTTTTCAAGTACCTTGAAAAATATTGGGGGAAAAACTTTAAAAAAAATTAAACATGAAAGAATTGCTTAACCCATAAAGCGCAAATCAAAATGTTTGGAGTTTATGCCTAAATTTGGTACCCTTCATTATGAATCGGCCAAACCAGCAACATGCACATTTTTCTTTAATGTTTCAAAGACATTATGGCTGTGCATGGTGAATGGTTTTGTTGCATGGGATGTGTGAAAGTGTTTTTCGACTCAGTGTGGTACGTTGGAGAGGTTGACTATGCCTTGATGTGGAACAAGAGCGTTTGACACGCCAGCCGTCTGCGGCCAACAAGAGGTAAGTTTTATGTGTTTGTTTCAGATCTGGTGTACCCTCGCTATAACGAACCACACTTCAAAAGTCACTTATCTCACTAGCTAACAAATTTGCATGTCCAATTAACTGTGCAATTAGGGCAGTAGTTGTGTAGCTTGTTGAAAAATTTACTTCCTCGATATAACAAATTGCTATGACTGTTAAAGCTGTTCGTTATATCGTGGGTCAACTTTATAACCCTAACAGTGTCAAGCAGAGGTCCTACAGCATACTCCCCATCTGGACCGCAGTACAAACGTTCGGACCAAAGACCACTTGGTATGTAGTTTATCCTTACTAACAACTGTACTGTATTAAATTTTAATTTTCTAAAAAAAGAAAGCTGTTTTACTGACAAATAAAAATTTACATTCATATAGTCCTTAGTTTTGACACTAGTAAATTCCAAACATTTTCATGGTTTTTGAAAGTTAAGCAGTGTTAGTGCTTAACATTTCTTCGGCCTCTGGGAAATATTATTCACAATAAACTTTCATAAGTCACATCGGTAGCCTTCATTTTAAGAATATGTTAGCAGTTTACCAAGTTTGCAAGATAAACACCAAAGAAGGATGACATTTACGTAAATACGGTTGATTATCGATATAACGAACACCCTATAACATATCAAATTCTTTGTCCATTGTGTGTACAGAAGTCTGAACTTTGTACAACTGAAATAGATCATGCATGAGAAGCTTTTCTTCTGAAATTTCAATAAAAAATAACGGTAGCTTGACTTGTCAAAGCTGGTGTATACATCAAGTGCTTTCACTACGTAATTCCATTATGCCAGAACCTCACAGGCACTCCACAACGTTGTGTATTGTGTGGCCCATTGTTACCATTGTTATTTTTCTAACATCATTTCTGACAAACTGAGGACTACATGAAAGTCTGATGCTTGCGCTGCTGAGGTTGCGATTCTGAAAACTGTTGCCGTGTAGTTGTGTGGCTACACAGAATAAAAGCAGTTGAGCTTTGTTTTAGTTTGATTAACTTTATTTTCCGTGACTACGTCAGAACAGTTGTGTATTTGTCCCTTTTCTTGTAGCTACGTAACAACACTTAATTCAGTATTTTGCAATTCTTCTGTAATGCTGGCGTAATGGGATGTTTCACTGAACACCTGCTTAACACTGGTTGCATCATATTGAATAAAACAATACCATTCTAGACGGTGCAAAATATCAACCAGTATTGTAGTACGGTATGTGAAATATGGCTATTTCTTACTTAAATCTGAAACTTTGATGTAACACTTGACAAGTATTAGCTTACTTAATAAATGAATTTATTACAAGATGTTCGTTATATCGAGACCTTACTCCACATAAGTTTTTATAATGTTGCTGTAAATTTTCATCTGAATAATATATTATTGTAAGTTGAAAACACATGTATTTTGGTGGGGGTGGATTCACATTGAAAGTGATAGTTAGATCTGTCACCCAGATCTACCGTTATCATTTTCAGTGGTGACATCACTGTTTCATCGTTCGCTACCATACTACATCTTGTAGAAGAAAATGTGTGACTGACAACAGCTTTGAAAATGTGTGTGATCTTCATTTTCCTGAAAATACTAACCTTTCAATTCTTGTTGAACACCGGCAATCGGCGATTACAGTGGTTATTAACGATCAACATTTTGGCGAATTTTTCTTGTGGTGGTTAAAGTGTAAATTGGTTTTTCTCTGTTTTTCTAACAAGAAAAAATTCGCCAAAATGTCTTCAATTCTAGCGTACAATTCACTTAATTTAATGCTCAATGCCCAACAATAAAAAAAAAGTGCTAACCAGGCTCCCCGCCATTGTTTGTTTCCCAATAATGCTTCCCATGACTGTTCGGGCATGATGGTGAGCAGCCATATGTTCCTAATGCTTGCAGGGTTCATACACGACCTTGAATTCCTTGAAAAGCCTTAAATTTGAAAACCGAAAATTCAAGGCTTGAAAGTACCTACCTTCGGAAAATGTGACAAAGCAAAGTCAAGCCAGGGTGCGGGAGAAAAGGTACAAAATACCCTGCCCTCGGAAAATGCGACAGCAAAAATCAAATCTGGTTGCAGGCGAAAATGTGCAAGGTACTTTGCCCTTGAATTTGTATGAGACTAGGAAGGATGTTAATGTTGCACAAGTCGTGTCTCAATCTTTTCTCTAGTCGTGTCTGTAGTCGTATCTCAAGTCGTGTTTCGAATCTTGTCTCAAGTCATGTCTCGAGTCGTGTACCAAGTCGTGTCTGAGTCGCCAAGTCCCAAGTCACATTTGTAAGACACATGTCACCAATATTGTTTATGCTCCCATCTGTTGTGCAAGGAAGACATCTAAAATCATGTCCTTTTGGATTTACCTTCAGTCAACATTTCAATGTTTGTGAGCCTGGAGGTTTGTCACGGTTTTGGGTTATTAGATAGAAACCATCTCCGGTCCTTTAATCTTTGACTGTCGTTCATAGGATGGGCTGCTATGTTAAGCAGGGGATAAAAGAAACCCTTTTAGGAGGATTGGTCGCACATGGTCACTATGCCCAATCTCTCTCCCCCCCGTCCTTTTACCGTTGGAACCTGGAGTCATGTATTGGAATTCAGTGAAAGGGCACGTTGATGGCCATCTCCTTTAGTTTTATTTTGGGGGAGGGAGGCAGGCACTTTGGTCTTAGACCGCTTGCTGGCGGTTGGCACTGCAGAAAGTATGTCCTCATACTTGTTAATACTTGGAAGTCAGTAGATTACCTGTTGCTGCTTACTAGTGGGTTTCACTGGCATGTTAGTTAGATCTGGCCGCCCAACCAAATGTTGCTGGTTAGAAGATGTTGACAGCACACTTTTGCCCTTTGAAGTACTCGCCTATTCTCATTGAAACTGCTGCTCTACAAGGAGAAACTGATTCGGAACTGAGGATGCAGGATGATTGCGATGCAGGATGATTTTTTATGCAGGATGATTGCAATTTGTCTCGAACAGGTTCCTTTCCACCACTCTTTCCATATCACGAGAGTGGACGGTTTTAATGGACACAAGTTTTGTCCTAATCAGACATTTGTTTGTCTTTCGCTAACTTCCTGGGAATTTTGGATGCTTCTGATGCTTTATGTGTCTTCAGTTATGCATTAAGATAACTTTTGAGAGTCAAACTTTAATTTCTTACTTCTAAGGCCGGTGGTGTGGTGTATTGCAAGGTTAGTAAAGTTGGTAGGTGGATGTTAACCGAAGGTCAAGTGGCGCGTACGTTCGTTGAGTTAAAGTTGAGAACGATGTTACTGTTAAAGATGGTGCTGGTTGGAGTTGTGTTTCAGTTGGAATGGTGGTAATATGGCTTTTAACCGCCAGTCTCTAATTGTTAAACTATCTATCCTCTAATACCAACCAGACCAAGTAGAAAAACCAGGAAGGAGAGATAGAGGGAAAATGATTCATGACCAGGTGAGCGATTCTGGTATAGAATTCATGGAAACTCTAGTTTTGATGGTTGATCCACAAAGCAAAGTTGTGAACGACACGTGATATGACTACTTGTTTTCACATCAAGGCTTCAGTGGGCAATGATACAGAAGAATAGTAATTCGTTGTTCAGGTTAGGACCCATGAGGTTTAATTTTCGATAGGGGATTACAGCAGACACAGAGATTAGTGACTCTACATGACCACCAGGAAGTTTGGTTCTGAGGTTGCAGTGCTGTGAATCCAGCAAGACAGCGCTGAATGGAAAACCAGGAGTGGGGAAGCGTCATCACGTCTGCAATATGTCGTAGGCTTACTGCAACGGTGCAGCCAGACAGGTGATTCCAAATTGGTTAAGATTAATCTAAGAGGTTTTTTTTTTTTTAGATAATGTGTCATTCCTCCGAGTTTGTTAGTATTTCTAGGAAGTTTTTCAAAGCAATCATCACTCTTCCTAACGACTGATGGCCCACATTGGAAGGGACAAGCGGAATTTGTCCACAGAAAAGTAGTGCCAGTGGTCAACATCAAGGAGTACCGAGGTTTTATTTTAACTTGAAAACATGGTGGCATAGTGGATTTGTGATGTCATCCGAAGGACATTATAAACTAATTCAAACCATTTAAATCGCCCCTCCCGAGGTGTGTAAAACTAAGCTGTGAGTTTTAGCCTCAGAATGAACGTTTATGTCAGGTGTTCCGTGGGATGGAGTCTTTGCAACCTGCACCAGAAAAAAAATAACACTTTTGTCAGTCCCTGTTTCAAAATGTAAGGGTGGATGGTGGAGGAGCTAAATTTTTCTGTGATGTTAGCGGTACACGTGATGAAAATTGCATCACATGTCATTTTAATAGTGACAGGCCAGAGGACATGTCGAGTAAAGACAGACACAAGGTTACCACGAGTGTTGAGAACCTTAAGAACAGATTGTTTTTGAAAAGGTATTGGATTGGAAAGCTGCGAAAGTAAAATATTAAGTTCAGGCTTGTTTCATCCTTTTGGCCAAAGTCAGCCAGAATTTAAAGGTTAGTATTTTGAGGAAAGTGAAAACGGAATTTAATAATAATAATAATAATGATAAATAATTGTTTAATCACTGTAAAAAGAAGTGATTTGGAGCCTTATTCCAGTCCGAACTTAAAAACAGTGCAGTTCTGTAACCTATACATAAACCATATACATGGCAACATTTTAGTGAATGGTCGCTGTACAGAATCAAGGAGTCGATATCTTTTTCGCGGTATGGAGACCAGACGGGACTTGCATATTTCAGTAGTGATCTCACATAGACCTAAAAACTCAATTTTTTAAAGATAAAATAGTTTTTACTTAACCTAAAATACTTACATTTAAATGAACTTTTATTGAACCTGATAAGGTAACCAAACGAAAAGTGAAGCGGAGTATTGTTGGGACACCAACGATGATGGGGAGCCTGGCTAGCACCGTTTTTTCTTTATTGTTGGGCACTGAGTACTGTATTAAATTTAAACAAATTTAACCTAATCTTGAAGGCTGACAGGTTCATTTTACTTGGTTCAGTCTAAATGAATGGAAGAAATACGTACACTTTAAACCAAGGAATAATCTAACTTGGTGTTGAAAATTTGCGAATTTTCAGTTGTTTTAATCGAAGTCAATAAAGTCAACAATCTACAACCTTCTTCAGGCCACTTCAAAGAACTTGCACTACCTGTTATTTACATATAACTTGCAGTGGTACTTCTATTGTAGGTGAGTTATGGCGATGGTGCTGCCCTCTCCTTGCTTTGGTGTTGGTGGGGAGAGCAAGGCTTTCCAATGGGAGTTAAGTTACATGGTGAAGTAGGCGTGACAACTTTGATGATCTCTTTAGATGCTGGTTCGTGAATGTTCATTAGGGGAACGTTGTTGTTTTCAAAATATCGTATCGCAATACTCTCTAGTACATGGAGGTATGCTCCTCTGTTGGAATTCGATTTAAGGAGTATATGCTTTTCTTTCCGATGGATCACGTGTTTGGCTTTGATGTGTGGGAGTGCTACCCCATTTTTCCTGGATTTTTTTTTGGGTCACGGTGTGCAAGTGGTCTTGCAGGCACATGCAAACTCATCGCTTAGTTTCTCCTTAGTAGTTAGCAGAGTATGGAGCAGCATAGACTGCTACTCTGGGTTGGGGTTGGAGAATCTCTGGATTGGGTTCAGGAGGAAGATCAGATGTGGGAAGGGAAGGAATCGCTTCGAACTCAGGCTCGGTTTCATTCTTAACGCGTTACTGTTTGACCTTGGACGTGGTGTGATAGCCGTGACTTGAATGGCCATGGGTATTTGGATGTGGGGTTTGCGTCTGGGGTGGAGGACTTGCTTCAGGGCGAGTTTACACAGGGGGTTTTTCGTGGTGGTGCACCTTCCTTTGCAGGAGAGACTGTAGGGTGGGAGGGGGGGTTCTTGAAGAAACGCCGGACTCCGTTTTGGGCAAGTGCTTTCTTGATCTTTTCACTTCTACCTGGCTTGTAGGTTAGTATACCCACTCGACTGTCCTGATGGGGTTGCATTTCTGGCGGTGCTCGCTACATCCTGGCTACTTTTAGCGCTTGGTTGATCAGCCTGGCTGCATACCCGTGAAGCAAGAACTTCTGCCTGTGTAGCTGGACGTGTTGTTATGCAGTTATTAAGTTGAGTTCAGATTTCGGGTGTCCTGAGTTGAACGGTATTATGCGATCGGTCTGGGTCGGTTTGGTGTATGGCTCCTAGTGAAGTTTGGAACCACATTTGGCTATCGTCACATTGAGGGAAGTTGTTTGTCCGTCAACCTATGTTTCTACTATAAAGTTGAGGTCACGCTTCCAGTTGTTATGGGTGTGGAGCACCGAGTCACTTTCTCAGGTTGCATGGTGGTAAAGGTGTTATTCACAACTGTATAGCATACTTTGAATTTGGGGTGGGTTTGTGTCACGACATCTTCAAGAAATTGAAGGGTCGTTTTGGTGAACAGGTATACCCAATTGGGGTGCAACTGGTTTGTCAGAAGGTGTGCCCTTCGAATGTCACGTAGATGTTGGAGAGAATCCCCTTCAACATTTTACTGTTCAATTCCTGTTCTTTTGGTGTCACAGTCAGACTTCTGGTGGACTAGTCAAAGAGTTCTAGGATTAAGGAATGGACAGGCTTGGAAAAAGGCTCTTCACATCGAAGAATGTGAAGACCTCTCGCTATTCAAGCCGGGTTCAGCGAAGCTTTTCGGTAAACTGGAGAGTGTTGTTGATGTTGCTGGGAGTGCATTCCCCAACTGTACTTAGCAAGTCGTAGATTGAGGAACCAGTCCAGTTTTGGGGTAGGTCCTCCTCGCACCAAAGTAAGCCTCGGCCGGGGGGGGGGGGGGCTTCCTTACGGGTTTTTATTTGGACGTAGATATGAGGGAGCTTCACCTTGGCGTCAGGTTTTAGCCTGTCTCCTTGTTCTTCGGTGACGAGTTTATCTTTGACGAGTCTGATGATGTGGCTTCGAATGCTTTAAGATAGTTGTAGTAAGGACTGTTGCCTCTCTCTCCCTACCAACCACGGAGCAAGACGAAGGCAGCACCATCACCGCACCATCACCAACAATAAGAAGTAGCACCATGAGTTTCAAACTGTTGTACATATGTAAATAATCGGTAGTGCAAGTCCTTGCATGTGGCCTGAAGAAGGTTGTAGATTACTGACTTTGATTAAGACTACCAAAATTGCAAGTTTTCAACTTTAAGTTGGATTCCTCCTTGGTTTAAAGTATACATATTTCTTCTAGTCACGTGAATTTAAGTTAGAATTCAAAGGTAAGTATTTTAGGATCAGTAAAAACTTATTTTATCTTTAAAAAATTCATAATTTAAACTTTAAAAATACATATTACTTTAATTTTATCCTTGCTTAACGTTTGCCTTTCATTAAGCAACAGCGAGGTGCATGTAATTATTAATATCCGTACGAAAATGGAAAAACAATATCAGTAACTCAATTGTAAGGAAATTTTAGGAACATTTGCTATTCTTCTTTCTCACTTGAAATTTGTAGAATCGACTGATTTTTGCATCGGTGTTTATCTGGATGAGTATGAATTGTAGTGATATCTGGTAATCTGATTATCCCTGAAAACCTAATATATATATCTACGTTTGCCTCCATTCATCCAAGTATCTTTTAGCCCACCTTGTTTGAAATTACGTGTTAAAAGATTTAATATGCGTGTGTCAGAGCTTGTAACAATGCTTGGAAACCTTAGTCCTTGAAAAATAAAAATCAAAAAACTTGGTCCTTGAAATTCCTTGTTAATTGCCACCCAAATGATTTTGTGCTGGTCTTAATATGAAGTAATCCCAGATTTTTTGTGTGGTTTTAATAGCAAGTATTCTTTTTTTAATGTTACTGTGATGCAAATCAGGAATTTGGTAGTTGCGTGGTTTGTTGTCCTACGATTAAAACAAGAGGTTGTAGCAAAGTTTCAGAAGCAGATTTTTTTCTATCTAGGGGCTAATACTTTTTTTAAATCTTGGGGCTATTGTGTTGCTTGTATAACAGAAGTCCTCATCTTTCCCCCTATGATTGGCTGTTGATGCGCCACCTGGCCATTTCAAGTTATGTGGTATAAGTTGTGTGAAGGTCCCGCCCCGGAGTAAATAATGATTTCATGATGGCAATGACTTTATTGTTGACGATTCTAATGCTAAACATTTTTGCTCATATATTTCGTGAAAATCACAACTTGCTTGGTGCTATTGTGGGGCTTGAGCCTGGTTTCTCGTGACAGCAGGCTGTGGCAGTTAGGAGGTCATTGTTTTTCAGGTTTGACATGTGCAGTATGGAGCAAATTTTGCATGTAGCCATTATGAAAGTCTGTGCAGTCATTGCATGGGATTTTGTTGATGATTTCGTGCAACTGTTGCTCATCGTGTTTTGTAGGATTTAGTCTGAATATGCGGATGTTTGATGTATGGGAAAAATGTGCAATATGCCTCTAGATTGGAAGATACATTTCCAAACAAATCAAGTGAATCTTACAGTTGACAGGCATTACGTACCGTTTTTCCATAACAGCAAACATCCGCATGCTCAGCATAAATTCTCCAAAAAGGGATAGTGATAGTGATTCTCCAGTAGTGCTCAAGTCGAGACTTTACGTCGTTATGTTGATTACTCTCTGGGTTTCCGCTTGACAATATCGTCGGATACCGATTTTCCAGATGTTGAACAATGCCTATTACTTTCGTGTTGTTTCACTTCCATTTTTCGAAATGGGACACCAAAGAAACGAGACTTAACTGTAATATGATAGATGCGTAAACGTAAGCTTTAGGTTTGTTTATATTAATCACATTCTGCAGCAGAGACCATTCATAAGGTGCCAGTAGACGTAAAAAAAAAATACTCAAGAAAAAAAGCTGTTTCTACTATCCGAAAATACTTACCTTCAGTATATGCTAAAATCGCTTCGATTAGCTATTTTATGCCCGAAATTAATTAAAAACCTTTAAATTCTGTTTTAAATCCTAATTAGATTAGTTAGTTAATCACCCGCTAGGAGTGCTGCGATCGCATTCCATACAATACTGATATAGCAACCATGGCTCTCGCTTCGCTTCAGGCACTCGTGTAGTGAACACATGATGCCTGTTGTTGCTCTTGTTAAAGGGTTATCCGCCCAATCGCCGATCATCCGCCAAGATGAATGACAATGCCCAGTTAGGTGAACTTCTTTCCTCCGGCACCTTTCCGGAGTGGTCATACCAAAAAATGCCAGAGGACTTTCACCCTGCCTACCACAAGTGTTGGAGGTCCATTTTTTGCACATTAAATGTGGAATTTATGACATTCATGACCCCAAGTCGATAAAGAAGATAATGAAAACCTGGAAGAGGGCGGCCCTAAAGAAAGCAGAGCTCGAGTTTAAGCGGGATCATTCTTCTTCTGCTGATACTCCTTCGTCCGTTAGTCAAGCTTTGAAGACATCGTGAGACATTCGTTTAGAAGAATTAAGCATAGATTTATAGCCAAGTGGTTTTAGGTAAGGATGCTGAAAAACAGGTAAGTCATGCAATGACTGAAGCAATTTAACACTAGAAGAAATCGAACCTGTTGGTGTTCGCAGTAACTGTGCACTGCTTGGATTCGTCTCGGCTACCAAAACCCAGCAGGTACTTTTTTCAGGCAGTGTTAAAGTGCTTCAAGAAAATGAAATGCATGGAAGGTCAGACACATATACGTATGTGCTGCTCCTTTCGATTCCAGTATTTACAGAGCCATGGACACGGTGCAGTTTTTAAGGGCCCTGTTAAGAGCCCTGTAAGTTTGAATATTGAAGTTTTTTATTTACCTCTTACCTAGCTTTTGGTCTTAATTTGGATTTTAAATTTTTTTATTGAATGTAGGGTTGGTCTTCCTTCAGTATCGAAGCGAAACGAAACGAGCACTGTTGCCGAACGAGATCACCTCACTGGACACAGTCAAGGCGCTGTTTGTCCGCTCATTCCCCAAACAGCTCACCATGGAATACCTCGATTCACCACACCTCCGTATTTACATTCACGACCCATCAAAAGACATGTTCTATGAGCTGGAGGACTTAAGGTATGCCGAGTTTACGCTTTAAATTGATGTATTTTTTATTTATGCTTTTTTGGTAAACTTAACAGTAAAAATTCAAATTAAAAAAAATGTTAAAACATAAGAAAGGTACCGAGACAGCGTTGACGAAAGATTGTCCTTACGAAAAATATTAAAAACACGTTCACTACCAGAATTACCACGAAAACAGTCACTGAATTATTGAAGATAAACGTATCTAACTAAACTAAATGGTGCTTGCGATAAAGAAGATAGGTTTGTCTTTGAAAAGTCAAGTGACTGTTTTCCTGATCATTCTGGTGGTGAAAGTGTTTTCAAGATTTTTCCTAAGGAGAGTCTTTCGTCATGTCGATAAATCGCCACTGTCATCACCAGTATTGAGACAGCCTTGTGGTGACAAGTTTGGAATCTACATATACAATGTTTCAAAAGTCCTGTGCCAGGTGAAATAAATCGTTGAAACTTGGATATGGGTTGCTGATAATGACGTAGTCTAATAACAAAGTCTGACATAGTGTGACATAACAAAGTCTAATTTGAGAAATGTAATTATGAAGTCAGGATGTTGCGTTAGCATGAGAAGGATGGGGAAGGATGGATCAGTTTTTCGGGGCAAAATGTGCCGTTCAGGGTTTGCCCACCTGGGCCTTTTGCCTTAAATCTGCCATTGAAGTTTTATTTTACAATATTTCCAAAACAAGACAAGAATGTTTGCTTACCTTGTTACTATCAGACATTCCAGACCTTCTGTCGCAAATAAAGGGAAGCCAGCTCCACCCAAACACCGTAGCTTTGAATCTACACGGGTGGCTACTGTCGTCGAACTCCTTAAGAAAGCAGGGATTCTTCGGTTTACCGTTTTCCATTAAATTCAGTTTTCAAGGAGTCCGGCAAGACATATCTTCTGGAAGAATTTAGGATTTCAATACTCATTAAATCTTTCGAAGTTGAAAGACCCACAACAAGTGACTCTTCCTAGACTGGGACCTCTCCATCGCCTTATAATCCTTCATGAAGGCACCCTACGAACCACTCAGAACTGCAACCTCCATCTTCTCACTCGCAAGACAGTATTTTTAAGACACACTTCCCACAAGCATACGCTGCAGCGAAACCTAGCTCTTTCCATGGACCTAGCTTATAGCTTCTTCTCAAATGACTTCGAAGCCGTTTACCTAACACCAAGAGATTCTTTTCAAGCCAAGACTCGAAAACCTTCTGTGCTGAACCAAACTATCACCATTCCAGCACTTTCAACGGTGATTCACGAAGAACCCGAACGTTCCCTATGTCCAGTTCGAGCACTGCGCTGGAGAGAACGAAGAGCAACGAAATCCGCAAGGGGCGGAACCAACTTTTCTTACCCTTTAAGAACAGCTTTGGTGAAACCAATCCAGCCATGATTACAAACTGGATTAAATCTGTCATTATCAACGCTTTCGACAATCCGGAAGCTTATTTACTTTGTTCCACATTATGTTTTCAGAAAACTGACTGTATGACGCCACGTTTTCTTCCACTACGAGTGCAAAATATCCGTAAACATCCCATTCGTAAACTATAGCAGTAGCTTTGTTGAGTCTACAAGTGTGATAGCCACATGTTTTTGCACTCTTAGTGCAAGGAAACGAGTTGTCATCCAGTCAGTTTTTTGAAAACATAATGTGGAACAAACTATAGCACCGACAATAACAAGGTCAAAACTCATGCGCTCCGAGCCATCTCCACTTCATGGGCTTTCTATAACAACATACCTCCCCTTTTCAGTCACCACCGTGATTATTGAGAAGAAAGATGGCCGCTGTCACATCTATATCAATCTATATATCTATATCTATATCTATGGAAAAGCATTCTAGAGACTAGAATGCTCAATTTACAGCTAATGTGTATTTTCTTTTAGGCAATAGAAACAAAATTTAGCTGGGAGTTGGCAATTTATTGTTTTTATGTAGTTACTGGTTTTTCATGTTTATTCAGACCCCGCAAAGTGTGGGGTGGGGGGAAGGGTAGGCGGGTTTTTTTCATGTTCATTCAGTTAGGGATGCACCGAATACAAAATATGCCGAATACCGAATATACAACCGAATACTTAAGTTGCCTAATACCAAATACCGAATATATAACCGAATACTCAACTTGCCGAATACCGAATACATAACCGAATAGTTAAACTGCCGAATACACCAAACAATTTACATATTCGGCTGAATACCGAATTATTCGGTTCTATGCCGAATAATGGCCGAATAGGCCGAATACCGAATTATTCGGCCTAATACTTGACCGAATACCTGTAATTTAAACATATTTGATAAGTTTTTCCTTCTTTAGAAATGTCAGAAGACAATTCCTCACAAACCAAAAAGTAAATGCTTAGCTAAATGTTTCTACATTCACACAATTACATAAATTTATACTAAAAATTTTCGGCCGAATACCAACAAATCTTAACACTATTCGGCCGAATACCGAATATCACTATTCAGCCAAAATCAGTATTCGGCCGAATACCGAATATCACTATTCGGCCAAAATCAGTATTCGACCGAATACTTGAATTTTTGGCCGTATAGGCCTAATACCGAATAATTACAGAATATTCCGTGCATCCCTACATTCAGTCCCTACCACGTGGGTGGGGTCGGGGGGGGGTGCAGCATTCACACGCACAGCTAGTGTTGAGTGATGATAGCAATAACACAAACTATCCCCATTCAGTGTTTTTTGTTTAGCAGGGCACTTGAATTGCAGGTTTACATAGCTCATATGTTAAAGAGATATATGTTAATCTTAAGATAAGTTAGTGGTGTGCTTTTGACAAAGTTTTCCTAACTGTGCACCCATTTTTCACCGTGGGCAGTTAACAAGTCCTCTAATCAATTCACCAATCACCATGCAGGAGTTAAGAAAATCTTTGTATGTAACAACAGTGGGATAAACTCCCACAAATTATTTTGGAATTCTTTTAGAGGATGTTTTAGCAACAACTGTTTTGTTCTATTTTAACAGGGATATACGTGACAGATCGGTCATACGGATATATGAGCAAGACGTAAATGGAGGAGGCGGAGGAGGAGGGGGAGGCCCTCCGGGAAGTTGGGATCAAGATCTTAGTTACTTTTCTGAACCAGAGTTTGATTCAGATTATCAACATCAGCACATTCATCGTTCCAAGGTAAGAATTTGCTACTGTACGTTCATTTCTACTATCTTCATGTTGTAGATTTCTAGTGTACGTACAACAAGCAGTTTGGCTATATTTCCCCGTTGCAGTGTTTCATAAGTATGTTTGAATTCTCATTGATGATTTTCTGTTCAAAACATCTACAACAAAACAAAACATGGCATGAAGAAGTAAAGTATAAGACAGTAGGAAAGTGCAGATGTTTGTGTACAGTATTGGACAATGAAATTTAGACAGTTCAGAAGGGACAACTACAAGTCTACATCGATTAATCAAGCCTGGTTATGGGCAATCCTTAAATATTACGAAGTTGTTAAATTCAAGGATAATAGAATAATAATAACCACAAAATAAATACAATACTGTGTCTACTATTGCAACTAAAACATTAAAATTTGTTGAACACAGAATGAAGTCAGTGAATCACATAAACTGTAAATCTGTATTTATGGAATCTGGATAGGCCAAGAAAATGTGATGGCTTGTTCAGTCTCAGGAAAAAAGTATTATTATGTGTGACAAAACCTGTCTGTAAAGTATTCAATTGACTTTTAAAAGTATTAACTCCATTTAGTTATAAATATAAATAGAGCAACAGTTTTAAACTGATTTTGTTATAAAGTCGATTTGAAAGTCAATTTTGTGGTTTTGTTTTAAAGAAATGCATTCAAGAAACATTGAATTTAAGAATAAAAATTCTGTGGAAAGACAAGCCTAGGAAAATGAAATAAAACGGGAAAGAGTTCCACAGAACTAAAACCCAGGGAAACAGGAATAGACAGTAAACAGCCAATGGAAAAAATATGCCGTGAAAATAAAAATAAAAAAGTTGGAGATAACCGTAGGAAAATAGCCAAAGGAAAACAATCCGAGGAAAAAATTGAGGACAGAAAAAGCGGATGGAAAAAACCTTTTCCTAGTGAAATTTCTTACCTCACCTAGGTTTGTTTAATATCGCTAATGCGTGGTGCAGTGACAACGTGGACTACTGCACTGTGACTGAGGTTGGCACTATTGACCTTGTTGTCGAACCTGCATTAAGCCTAGGGGGGGGGGGG